>WNWK01018804.1:0-39109 GCA_009830355.1 Cherax destructor | reverse complement strand
TTATTTGTTCTATCTTTAGAAAAAAACCGCCAAATGTTTTAACTTTTTAAAATCAAAATTTTGGGAAAACCAAATTTCACACAAATTTAAAAAAAGGCCCAATTTAAAATAGTTTCCAAATAAACGAGCAACTTCCCTTTCAAAAAAAAAATTTTTACTGTTCATTACCCTTCCAAAACCCCTTTTACATTTTTTTTCCCAAATTTGAATTTTATTTCCAAAAAATAAAATTTTCTTTATGTTCTAATGTCATTTAAAACGTTAAAAAATTCAGCCTTGTAAAAATTTAGCTCCTTAAATGTTTTCCCTCTGATTTTTTACCTTGAACATCGGCATCGAAACTTTTCCAAAATTTTTGCCCTTTTTGGTCTTTCTTCAAGGAAAACCAAAAAAGTCTCTTTTTTCGTTTATCTTCCTTTCTAAAAAAATAGACCAAAAAAAAATACAACCTAAATCCTACAAAATGCTGCAAACCCTTTTTTAAAACCCCCAAAACAACCCAAATTTTTTCCACACTTTTCAGGATTTTTTTTTGCCCTACCCACAACGCTTTTCTTCCCACATTACCTCCATTTTTCCCTTGATTTACCTAAATTTCCAATTTTACGTCAAACCCTTTGTTCCAGTTCCCAAACCCCTAAAAACCATCAACTTTTCACACATTTGCTGAACTCCCCCACTATCCCCTTTTTACAACCATTTTTAAACCCCTTTTTCCTAAATCTTCCCCCTTGCTCCTTAAAAAACTCCATAGCACTTTCCCTATTTTTTAAAATCTCATCAACTCCTTTCCTTTTCCAAAATTTCGCCGGGAAACACTTCACCCGCATCTTTTTTTTTACCAACCCCCCACCAATTTCTCAACCTCATCCCTGTTTTTATCCATTTTTGGAAAAACTTTCACCTTTTTCAACATCATTCCTTATTTCTTTTTTTCCGAGGGTATAAAAAAATTTTTTTTGTTGTAACCCGGGAAGCCCCCAACGACTTATCTCAATTTTTTACTACCTCTTTTCATGGGCTACTTTTTTCCCACATTCCACTGGAACTTTTTACCTTTTTTAAAATATTTACAAAAAATAATAAACCAATAAAATTTTTTTAAAGTTTAATACCCGGGGGGCCCCCAAAACCCACCTGCGGGGGGCTCCACAGGTTTGGTCCCCAACCCCCAAAACCCATTTGGGGAAAATTACCAAAAAAACTAAAACCCCTTTCAACCCCCCTTTCAGGGGGCATGCATGGCCCCCATTTCATTTTAAGCAAAATCACTTCCACAAGCATTTAAAAAATTAACTTCAAAATTTTAAGATTTCTTTAAAACTCGGGACCACTGTATTAATTTATTTCCCTTTTTATTGAAGAGTTGCAGGCAGGGGGAAGGTAGATTCTGGGGGCGGGGTGTTGGGGGTTTTGGGAAGGGGGGCCCCCCTCCACAAGGACTTCGGTAAAAGCCCCTCTCGGGGGTTATTTCCCCTTTTTGGTCTTTTAATGCCAGGGGGACCAGCTTGAAGTCCCCAGCCCCCGCCGGGAAAGTAACTGTCCACGCCCCTTTTTTTCCCCTGGCTTTTTTTCAACCTTTCCTGAAGTGCAACAGGCTCTGTCACTGAAGTGGCTGCACAGAAGGCCATTTCAGCTTGCTCGGGGTGGTGTCTTTAAATAAATGTCTGCAACTCATTCCACTTTGTACACATCCCCTTTAACACTGAAGAAGGCCCCTCCTTTTCTCTCTCCCCCTCCTCATTTGAAGCAAAACCCGCTGTGGTCTGTTGCTGTTCCAGATGAAGCTCTTAGTTTTTTAGTTGTTACTCTCCCGGGGGCCCCCCCCCAACTCTTCCAATTCACCACCCCCCCCAAAACCCCCAGGCTTTTCCCCCAATCCCACAATAGAGTCCACAACAGGCACAGGGTCCAGGGTAAAGGTCAGGGTCAGCCTCAAATCCTTCAAAACCCCCTTTTTTGGGGGACACAACCTGGCCACAATGGTCCCCAAGCAGAGTTCACAGTCCGGGAAGTCACCCTCCCAAGCCTTACCTAAAGGCGTTTTAATGCAAAATTTGAAGTGATCTTTCCGAACTTTTTAGGGTCAATGTAGTGTCGGGGGTTTCACTTAAAAGCATTCTAAAAAATGCTTTTGTACAGTTTCTTGAAGATGGAAATCCGCTGGTCCTGGGCTGGAGGAGAGGAGTGGTGTTGGGAGGCAAAAATTCACTTGATGAAATTAAACTTTAGACAAACCTCTTGCAAGTTGTGAGGGTGAGCAGGGATTGCCCAGTACCAGGAGGCATTGAGTGGAAATTTTTTTTTCCCAAGAGGATTTCTTCACCTAGGCCAAACACTCCAGTCCCCTTTTTCCCCCTTGAAAATCTCCGTAGTAAACCCGCCTTGGGTTAGCCCCAATGCACACCAAATTATTCTTTAACATGATCCTAAAGGGGGCTGGGATTTTCGCGTGATACACCAGTAAAGGCTTATTTTTAAAATCACCACTGGCATTGGCACACATCATGAGTTAGCCTGTCTTTCATAGGCTTGTGTCCGGCTGTTTTTTCCCCGGTTGGGCCTTTTGGGGATTTTCCCCCAAAACAGGCCTGTTTATCACGTTAAACACTTTTTGGGGGGAGGAATTTTTTTCCCCCTTTCGAACCCCGGGAAATTTCCCCGCACAAATTTTTCAGCGCACGTTTTTTGAGCTGGCTGCCCCCACCATGTCTCACAACACAGTGTATGCCACTACATTTTTTAAAACCCCCCAAACCAGACTTTGGGTTTTTAAAAACACTCCCTCACCACTGGTTCCAGGATTGTCTTGACAAAATCTGCGTGCCTTTTCCCTTTCCTTTTTACAAATTATACCATGGAAATACTATCGCCCCCCTCTCTGTTTTTTTTGATCCACACCAACAACAACTTCTCAACCTCATCCATGTTTTTGATCATTTTTTTAACATATCAACCCCTCTTGCAACATTAGCTTCCTTGATCTCATTTTTTTCCAGGATAGAGCTGATAGTAGATGGGGTTTTTTTCATCCTGGCAAGCTCACTGACGTACCCCTTAATATTTTTCATAATCTCTTTTTTCAGTTCGATGGTGTTCCCCCTTTTTTAAAAAGGGGGACTGGGGAAAAATTTTAAACCCCCGGTGACTTATTTCACAGGACAACCCCTAAACCACCAAAAAAAAACCATAGTGGGAATGTTTGAAAGAGCGGTAGGTAATGTTTTCAAGGTAAACAACGCTTTACTGGCGGGGCCCCGCGAGGGGCGGACGGCAGGGCTAATAAAACAGAGCCAGTTTCGATTCTCGGAAAAATTAAAAAAAGCTTAAAAAACCACAAATGGGGTTTTAAAATAAAACCCCCTTTCCCAATTTATTAAAGCCACATGTTCAAACTAATACCTGGGGGGAGTTCAGGGGTATCGCCCCCGCAGCCCAGTCTTTACCAGGCCCCCCTGGTAGATCAGGGGCCCCCTCAACCAGGCTTTTTACCAGCCGCATGCAGTCCAACGTTTCCAACCACACCTAGCTGGTCAGATCGACTTTAGGTGCCTGTTCAGTGCCCCTTTTAAGACAGCCGGGGTCTATTTTAACCCCCTTTTGTATGCTGGGGGGCAGTTGAACAGTCTTTCCCTGACACTTATTGTGTTGTCTCAACGTGCGTGGGTTTTCTTTTTTTAAGGGGGTGTTGCATTTTCCGGCTTTTTTTTGAGGGGTGACTCGGGCAAGTTTGGACAATTTTTTTGGTTTTCCCAAAGTGTATACAAGCCCTATTTGACATAGTTACTTTCCCTGAAAAGTTTTGGAAATTTCATGTTAAAAATTAAAAGAACTTAGGGGAAAAAGGTTCCCCCAACCCCAAAAAACCCAAAAAATTTTTTTTAGACCAACAGATCTTCAAAAAAAAAAGTGAATATGAAATTTAGTTCTTACGTGATGTATTATTTTTTTTTCTCTTAAGACTAAAATGAAAAAATAAATATTTACCTTAAACGGTGTTTGTGGATGATTTGAAGAGAGGGGGTTACTGGGGCCCCTATTTTAGGGGGATAGTAAAACTGGAACTGAATTGATGGTTGTATGCCCAACGAAAGTCAGTTATTCAGTAAGCGTCGCTATTAGTAAGTCAATCAAGCCATTCAGCAAGTCAGCAAATTCAGAAGTCGTCAAGCATTCGTAAGTCCCCGGGTCTTCAGTAAGTCAGCAAGTCATTGAAAGCCGAATCTTATAAGCCCCGTTCCTTGTAAGCATTCAGTAAGTCAGCGTTTCCCAAAGTCAGTCAAGCTTCCCCAGTAAGTCAGTCAGTCATTCAGTAAGTCAGTCAATGCCTCAGTAAGTCAGTCAAGTCATTCAGTAAGTCAGTCAAGTCATTCAGTAAGTCAGTCAAGCCATCCCAGTAAGTCAGCAAGTGTAAGGCAAGATTAGTAAGCAGTCAAGTCATTCAGTAAGTCAGTCAAGTTCACCCGTAAGCGTCAAGTCATTCAGTAAGTCAGTCAAGTCATTCGTAGTCGTCAAGTCATTCAGTAAGTCAGTCAAGTCATTCAGTAAGTCAGTCAAGTCATTCAGTAAGTCAGTCAAGCCATTCAGCACTTGGAGAAGAGAGGAGTGTAGAGGAGAGAGAGAGAGATTTTGGGAGATGTTAAGCAAATGTATAGGAACTTTTGAACCAAGTGAGAGAGTAATTGTGGTAGGGACCTAAATGCTAAAGTAGGAGAAACATGTAGAGAGGGTGTAGTAGGTAAGTTTGGGGTGCCAGGTGTAAATGATAATGGGAGCCCTTTGATTTAACTTTTTTATAGAAAGGGGTTTAGTTATAGGTAATACATATTTTAAGAAAAAGAGGATAAATAAGTATACAAGATACGATGTAGGGCATAATGACAGTAGTTTGTTGGACTATGTATTGGTAGATAAAAGACTGTTGAGTAAACTTCAGGATGTACATGTTTACAGAGGGGGCCCCAGATATATCAGATCACTTTTTAGTTATAGCTACAGTGGGAGTAAAAGGTAGATGGGATACAAGGAAAATAAAAGCAGTAAGTAAGAGAGGTGAAGGTTTATAAACTAAAAGAGGGGAGTTAGGGTAAGATATAAACAACTATTGGAGGATAGATGGGCTAGTGGGGTGTAGGCAATGAGGTCGAAGATGTATGGGGTAGATTTAAAAATGTAGTGTTAGAGTGTTCAGCAGAAGTTTGTGGCTATAGGAAAGTGGGTGGGAGGAAGAAGAGTGATTGGTGGAATGATGATGTAAAGAGAGTAGTAAGGGAGAAAAAGTTAGCATATGAGAGGTTTTTACGAAGTAGAAGTGATGCAAGGAGGGAAGAGTATATGGAAAGAAAAAGAGAGGTTAAGAGAGTGGTGAAGCAATGTAAAAAAAGAGCAAATGAGAGAGTGGGTGAGATGTTATCATCAAATTTTGTTGAAAATAAGAAAAGTTTTGGAGTGAGATTAATAAGTTGAGGAAGCCTAGGGAACAAATGGATTTGACAGTTAAAAATAGGAGAGGAGAGTTATTAAATGAAGAGTTAGAGGTATCGGGAAGATGGAGGGAATATTTTGAGGAGTTGTTAAATGTTGATGAAGATAGGGAAGCTGTGATTTCGTGTATAGGGCAAGGAGGAATAACATCTTGTAGGAGTGTGGAAGAGCCAGTTGTGAGTGTGGGGGGAAGTTCATGAGGCAGTGGGTAGAATGAAAGGGGGTAAGGCAGCTGGGATTGATGGGATAAAGATAGAAATGTTAAAAGCAGGTGGGGATATAGTTTTGGAGTGGTTGGTGCTATTATTTAATAAATGTATGGAAAAGGGTAAGGTACCTAGGGATTGGCAGAGAGCATGTATTGTTCCTTTGTATAAAGGCAAAGGGGACAAAAGAGAGTGCAAAAATTATAGGGAATAAGTCTGCTGAGTGTACCTGGTAAAGTGTATGGTAGAGTTATTATTGAAAGAATTAAGAGTAAGACAGAAAGCAGGATAGCAGATGAACAAGGGGGCTTTAGGAAAGGTAGGGGGTGTGTAGACCAAGTGTTTACAGTGAAACATATAGGTGAACAGTATTTGGATAAGGGTAAAGAGGTTTTGTGGCATTTATGGATTTGGAAAAGGCGTATGATAGGGTGGATAGGGGTGCAATGTGGCAGATGTTGCAGGTGTATGGAATAGGAGGTAGGTTGCTGAAAGCAGTGAAGATTTTTTATGAGGATAGTGAGGCTCAGGTTAGAGTGTGTAGGAGGGAGGGGACTGTTTCCCAGTAAAAATGGGCCTTAGAGAAGGATGTGTGATGTCACCGTGGTTGTTCAATATATTTATAGATGGGGTTGTAAGAGAAGTGAATGCGAGGGTCTTGGCAAGAGGTGTGGGGTTAAAAGATAAAGAATCAAATGCAAAGTGGGAGTTGTCACAGTTCCTTTTGCTGATGACACTGTGCTTTTGGGAGATTCTGAAGAGAAGTTGCAGAGGTTGGTGGATGAATTTGGTAGGGTGTGTAAAGAAGAAAATTGAAAGTGAATACAGGGAAAGAGTAAGGTGATGAGGATAACAAAAACATTAGGTGACGAAAGATTGGATATCAGATTGGAGGAGAGAGTATGGAGGAGTGAATGTATTCAGATATTTGGGAGTGGACATGTCAGCAGATGGGTCTATGAAGGATGAGGTGAATCATAGAATTGATGAGGGGAAAAGGGTGAGTGGAGCACTTCGAGTCTGTGGAGACAAAGAACTTTGTCCATGGAAGTAAAGAGGGAATGTATGAGAGTATAGTTATACCAACACTCTTATATGGATGTGAAGCATGGGTGATGAATGTTACAATGAGGAGAAGGCTGGAGGCAGTGGAGATGTCATGTCTGAGGTCAATGTGTGGTGTGAATATAATGCAGAGAATTCAGAGTTTGGAAATTAGGAGGAGGTGCAGGATTACCAAAACTATTATCCAGAGAGCTGAGGAGGGGTTGTTGAGGTGGTTCGGACATGTAGAGAGAATGGAACGAGACAGAATGACTTCGAGTGTATAAATCTGTAGTGAAGGGAAGGCGGGGTAGGGGTCGGCCTAGGAAAGGTTGGAGGAGAAGGTAAAGGAAGTTTTGTGTGCGAGGGGCTTGGACTTCCAGCAAGCATGTGTGAGCCTATTTGATAGGAGTGAATGGAGACAAATGGTTTTTAATACTTGACATGCTGTTGGAGTGTGAGCAAAGTAACATTTATGAAGGGATTCAGGGAAACCGGCAGGCCGGACTTGAGTCCTAGAGATGGGAAGTACAGTGCCAGCACTCTGAAGGAGGGGGTGTTAATGTTGCAGTTTTATAACTGTAGTGTAATGCACCCCTCTGGCAAGAAAGTGATGGAGTGAATGATGATGAAAGTTTTTCTTTTTCGGGCCACCCTGCCTTGGTGGGAATCGGCCGATGTGTTAATAAAATATATAAAAAATAAACACGAAAACCGAGTGTCCACTGTACATATTTGTAACTTTTGAGTTCATTACCTTTGTAACTTGTGAGTTCATTACCTTTGTAACTTGTGAGTTCATTACCTTTGTAACTTGTGAGTTCATTACCTTTGTAACTTGTGAGTTCATTACCTTTGTAACTTGTGAGTTCATTACCTTCGTAACTTGCTCAGCTATCAAAACTTTGGGGTCCAGTCCCTGGACCCACAGAATGGGTATGAGGTGCATAATAAAGATATCAAACTAAAAACTAACACTGTACATGTCAGGACCTCTATTATGTTGTGATCTGAGTACAGTGGACCCCCAAGTAAGTGTATTTTTGGGGGTCTGAAATGGACTAACCTACTTGATATTATTCCTTAAGGAGTAAATTCGTTCGGTAATGGCACTTGAGCAGCCTTCTAGAATGAATTATGACCGAAACTCAGGGGTCCACTGTATATTGTTTTTGAAATGATGACATTTCGTATCAGATCATCATTGTTAGTGAAGAGGAGGTCCAGCGTATTCCCCAATCTTGTAGGCTCTATTATTTCTGGATTAAGGTGAATTTGGTGCAGAGATTTAAAATTTCATGTGTGTATGAGTTTTCATCTGAGCTGCTTCCATGACCATAACACAAGAAACAGATCACATTTTGATGTACCCCGCGTCCATACCAACCTAGGTAAAAATTAAATGCACATAAAGGGCCCCAGATTCTGGAACTCATTACCAGAAAATACAAAAATAACCTTGTCTGAGAATCATTTTAAGACTCTTCTCAAAAACCAGATACTCACCCTTACCTAAATACTCATACTCAAAAAATACTCATTGTTATTTCTCCTATAAGATAATTCAATTTTAATTATAATTTTTTTTTTCAACAAGTCGGCCGTCTCCCACCGAGGCAGGGTGACCCAAAAGAAAATACTTTCATCATCATTCAACACTTTCACCACACTCATACCAAATCACTGTCTTTGCAGAGGCGCTCAGATACGACAGCTGAGAATAGTCCTCCCAGCTGTCACTATCCCAGACTCCTCCTTTAAAGTGCAGGCATTGTACTTCCCATTTCCAGGACTCAAGTCCAACTAAATCAATTAACTGGTTTCCCTGAATCCCTTCACAAAATGTTACCCTGCTCACACTCCAACAGATCGTCAGGTCCCAAAACCATTCGTCTCCATTCACTCCTATCTAACACGCTCACACATGCTTGCTGGAAGTCCAAGCCCTCGCCCACAAAACCTCCTTTACCCCTCCCTCCAACCTTTTCTAGGACGACCCCTACCCCGCCTTCCTTCCCCTACAGATTTATACGTCTCCAAGTCATTCTACTTTGATCCATTCTCTCTAAATGACCAAACCACCTCAACAACCCCTTCAGCCCTCTGACAAATACTTTTAGTAACTCCACACCTTCTCCTAATTTCCACATTCTGAATTTTCTGCATAATATTTGCACCACACATTGCCCTTATACAGGACATCTCCACTGCCTCCAGCCTCCTCCTCGCTGCAGCATTTGCAACCCATGCTTCAAACCCATATAAGTGTGTTGGTACCACTATACTTTCGTACATTCCCTTCTTTATCTCCATGGATAACGTTTTTTGTCTCCACAGATACCTCAACGCACCACTCACCTTTTTTCCTTCATCAATTCTATGGTTAACCTCATCCTTCATAAACCCATCCGCTGACACATCAACTCCCAAATATCTGAAAACATTTACTTCTTCCATAATCCCTCTCTCTAATGTGATATCCAATTTTTCTTTATTTAAATCATTTGATACCCTCATCACCTTACTCTTATCTATGTTCACTTTCAACTTTCTACCTTTACACACTCTCCCAAACTCATCCACTAACCTTTGCAACTTTTCTTTAGAATCTCCCATAAGCACAGTATCATCAGCAAAAAGTAACTGTGTCAACTCCCATTTTGCATTTAATTCCCATTAATTTAATCCCACCCTCTCCCCAACACCCTAGCATTTACTTCTTTTACAACCCCATCTATAAATATATTAAACAACCATGGTGACAATACACATCCCTGTCTAAGACCTACTTTTACCGGGAAGTAATCACCCTCTCTCCTACACACCCTAACCTGAGCCTCACTATCCTCATAAAAACTCTTTACAGGCTTCAGTAACTTACTACCTATTCCATACACTTGCAACATTTGCCACATTGCTCCCCTATCCACTCTATCATATGCCTTTTCTAAATCCATAAATGCAATGAAAACTTCTCTACCTTTATCTAAATACTGTTCACATATATGCTTCACTTGATCTACACATCCCATACCCACCATAAAGCCTCCTTGCTCATCTGCAATCCTACTCTCTGTCTTACCTCTAATTCTTTCAATAATAACCCTGCCATACACTTTACCTGGTATAAACCATACCATGGGTGGGGTTCGAACACGCGGTCACAGAGTCTCAAAACTCTGTGACCGCGGGTTCGAACCCCACCCGTGGTATGGTTTGTTTGCAATCGTGTCACATTATGATTTCGTGAGTCATGTTTACCTGGTATACTCAGTAAACTTATTCCCCTATAATTTTTACTCTCTTTTATCCCCCTTCCCTTTATATAAAGGAACTATACATGCTCTCTGCCAATCCCTAGGTACCTTCCCCTCTTTCATACATTTATTAAATAAAAATACCAACCACTCCAGCACTATATCCTCCCCTGCTTTTAACATTTCTGTCATGATCCCGTCAGTTACAGCTGCTTTATCCCCTTTCATTCTACGTAATGCCTCACGCACCTCCCCCACACTCACATCCTGCTCTTCTTCACTCCTAAACGATGTTGTACCTCCCTGGCCAGTACATGAAATTACCGCCTCCCTTTTTTCATCGACATTTAAAAGTTCCTCAAAATATTCCCGCCATCTACCCAATGCCTCCAGCTCCCCATCTACTAACTCCCCTACTCTGTTTTTAACTGACAAATCCATTCGTTCCCTAGGCTTTCTTACCTTGTTTATCTCACTCCAAATTTTATTCTTGTTTTCAGCAAAATTTCTTGACAGAGCCTCTCCCATTCTTTCATCCCCTCTTCTTTTGCACTCTCTCACCACTTTCTTCACCTTTCTTTACTCTCCATATACTCTGCTCTTCTATTAACACTTGTTTTGTAAAAACCTCTCATAAGCTACCTTTTTCTCTTTTATCACACCCTTTACTTCTTCATTCCACCACTCACTCCTCTTTCCTCCTGCACCCACCCTCCTATAGCCACAAACTTCTGCCCCACATTCTAATACTGCATTTTTAAAACAATCCCAACTCTCTTCAACCCCCCACTCTACTTGCACTAGCCCACCTTTCTGCCAATAGTTGCTTATATCTCACCCTAACATCCTCCTCCCTTAGTTTATACACTTTTACCTCTCTTACTTGCTGTTGCCATTTTCTTTTTGTCCCATCTACCTTTTACTCTAACTGTAGCTACAACCATACAACCTACAAGAATCTCCGATAATAGTACCTCGTTACTAGACCACATCTGGACTAACACAATATCTCCTCTAAAATCAGGCATAATCACAGAAAACACAACAGACCACTACCCTACCTTTCTCATAACTAACCTAGGCATTCTGCCCCAAGAAATTGCAAAAGTTACCTTCAGACTACATAATGAGTCTGCTGTTAATAATTTTATATCAGCTATGACGAACATTGACTGGCTTAATGAATTGGAAACACATTCAGATACTAATGAATGCATCAAGAACTTTCTTAAAAAAACACATAACCTCTATAACAGACATTGCCCGAAAAACTAAACAGATCACAGCTAAGAGACTTAACAATCCCTGGCTAACACCCAGCATCCTTAAATCCATAAATAAGAGGCACCAATATGAAAAACAATATAGAAGGGGTCTAATAACCAGAGAACAATCCAAACGCTACTCATCAATCCTTACTAGCCTGATAAGGTGGTCCAAAAAATTGTATTATGAGAACAGACTCCAGACCGTAAAGGTGATATGAAAAGACCTGGAAAACCCTATCTACAATTCTAGGAAATAAAAAGATATCCACGAACAATACCATCAAATTATCAAAAACAGACGAACCCCTATCTCACCAACTGAGACAGCAAACAGACTTAATGTTTTCTTCTCCACCATAGGAAAGAATCTAGCGAGTAAAATCCCAAGCTCGAACACTCGTCCAACAGACTACCTCACCAACACCTACCCAGATACACTATTCCTAGCTCCTACCAACTCAATTGAAGTCTCGCTCATAATCAACACCCTTAAAAACAAAGCAGGAGACATAAACAGCTTACCACCCTTTATGTACAAAAAGCTACACATGTACTGTCACCAATTATAGCAGCATTATTCAATAAATCCATTGAATCTTCAACCTTCCCATCAATTCCCAAAATAGCTAGGGTCACCCCGATCCACAAAGGAGGTGACCAAACTGACTTGAACAATTATAGACCAATCTCAAATTTACCACTGCTTTCTAAAATCTTCGAAAATTAATTCATAGACAGATCTATTCCTACCTCGTCTCACACAATGTACTAAACCCCTGTCAATTTGGATTCAGGACCAACAAGAGCACAAACGATGCTATAACACACATGTTAGAGTTAATATACACCGCACTTGAGAAGAAAGAAGTTCCGCTGGGAATCTTCATAGACCTACGCAAAGCATTTGATACAGTCGACCATGATTTATTGCTCACAAAATTAGCGCACTATGGTATTAGGGGCACCCCTCAACTACCTAAAGTCGTACCTTAGCAACAGAAGTCAGTACGTGTACACAAATGGAGAGAACTCTTCCACACAACAAATTACAGTCGGTGTCCCTCAAGGTAGTGTCCTGGGGCCACTCCTATTCCTCATTTACATAAATGACCTACCGAATGCATCACAACTACTCAAACCCATTTTGTTTGCAGATGACACAACATATGTCTTCTCTCACCCAAATCCAGTCGTACTAGCCAACACAGTTAATGCCGAATTACAGAAAATATCAACATGGATGATGACAAATAAGCTTACTCTCAATACGGACAAGACCTACTACATTCAGTTTGGAAACAAAGCTGTAAATGTTCCACTTAACATAACACTAAATGGTTCACCCATCACAAGGCTCACAGAGGAAAAATTCCTAGGAATCCACCTTGACAGTAGTCTTAAATTCCAAACACACATACAACAAATTTCCAAGAAAATCTCAAGGACATTAGGTATATTATCTAAGATACGCTATTATGTGCCTCAACCAGCTCTCATCGCACTATATCATTCTCTTATCTACCCTTATCTCACCTATGGAATCTGTGCATGGGGCTCAACAACATTAAATCACCTCAGACCACTCATAACCCAGCAAAAGGCTGCAGTCAGGATGATAACAAATTCCCACTCTAGACAGCATACTCCACCTATATTCAGAACCTTAAAACTACTCACCATAAAAAATATTCATACCTATTCATTTGCCTTCTACATACATAAAACTCTACATGCTAATATCAACCCTGCGCTCAGAATTCTCCTCAACAACTTTAATAGGTCCCACGAACATGACACAAGACACAGATCACTATTTGACATACCCGAGTCCATACTAACCAATGTAAAAATTCTATGCACATAAAGGGCCCCAGAATCTGGAATTCATTACCAGTAAATATCAAGTTAACCTTGTCGGAAAATCAATTCAAGACTCTTCTCAAAAATCACCTACTCACCCTATACTAAATACTCATACTGTAACAAACTTTCAAACCCAATATTATTTTACTTAAGATGATCTCAATTTGATATGTTCATCCTCCTTAACACTTGTTGCAATATCATATCATCATATTGTCATTTAAAATCTTATAGTATCATCATTTTCTTAATTTGAAATAAAATATATATCTAGAAGAAACTCTAAAAAAAATTCTAGTATTGTTATTATACTAGTATAGCATCAACATACTGTAACTTGAAATAAATTATACAACTAGATTAAACTCAACCAATTTCTCTTGTATTGTCTTTTAATAGTATGTATAACCATATTATAATTTAAATAATACAGAACTAGAATAAACTCAATCAATTTCTTTAGCATTAAGTACTTAGTGAATAAGTCTCTAGAATAAACTGCCCCTAATGCCATGGCATGCCAGTGGCTCTCCTTGCATTACAGTTTTATAATTGTAACTACCAATAACATTGTACACTTGTAACATGCATAGAAATAAAAATATTATTATTATTATTATTATCCATTGCCCTTCTATAAAATGTACATCCTGAAGCCTACCCATCAACCTTTTATCCACCAATACATAATCCAACAAACTACTTTCCTTACGTGCTATATCATACCTTGTATATTTATTTATCCTCTTTTTCATAAAATATGTATTACTTATTATCAAACCTCTTTCTACACATAGCTCAATTAACCCTTTCGGGGTCGGTGCCATACTAGTACGTTTTACGAGCAGGGGTTGGTGCCGTACTAGTACGCCTAAATTCTAGCGGCCTCAAATTAAGTGGGAAACGGCTGGTAGCCCTACATATGAAAGAATGGTTCTATGTGGTCATTGTGCGCAGTATAAAAAAAATCCTGCACTAGGCACTGCATAATGAGAGAAAAAAAACTCCGACCGTTTTTTTGGTTTAAAACAGCGACTTTGCAGTCTATTTTCGTATGGTATTTATTGATGTATTCTCGTTTTCTTGGTCTCATTTGATAGAATGGAAGATATATCACAGAAATAGAGATGATTTTGATTGGTTTGACAATGACAAGTACCTTGAAATTGAGCTCAAAATAGCGAAAATGTTCGATTTTTGACGATGTTCAAGAGTAAACAAATCACACCATGCATCCAATACACATCAACTAGCGAGTCTAATATTCATGCACAAGTGCTCTGATATAATTTATACCATTTTTACAATGATGCAGTTGTATACATAACAGTAAATCTTCTATTTTTTTGTGAGAATAAAAAATCAAAATGAAAAGCAAAATTAATGTAAGAGGGGCCTGGAGACGTGACTAATGAACAGAGAAGATGTTATTTTAGTGCCAGGAATGTTTGCCTTGTTTATTCTGGACCCTATTTTGAAATTGGCATCGTTTGAAATTTGTGTGAAATTGGCCAAATTGCCAATTTCTGACCACTATTTTGGATAATTGAAATTGATAAATAGGTGGTTTCTTGTACTCAATCGATAGAAGAAATGGAATTCTAGCGAAATAGCTATATTTTGAGTATACTGAAACATTGGAATTTGCCGAAAATAGGGCTCAAAGTGGGTGAAATCGCCGATGCGTAAATGTCATTGATACCGCTAAATTCGCGAAAGCATAATTCCGTTAGTTTTCGATCAAATTTCATAATTTTGGTGGTGTTAGGATCAGAAAATATTCTCTATCATTTCATAAAAAAAAATTATTTTTTTTTTTCCAAAAAAATTTCGACCCCAGGAACAGGTTTCCGAGAAGGCCTGTCGACCCCCAAAGGGTTAATGGTTCCCCATTTACATTTACCCAAGGCACCCCAAATTTACCTACTACTCCCTCCACAACATTTTTACCCACTTTAGCATTAAGATCCCCAACCACAATTACATTCTCACTTGGTTCAAAAACTCCCCACACACTCACTCAACATTTCCCAAAATCTCTCTCTCTCCTCTACACTTCTCTCTTCTCCAGGTGCATAAACACTTACTATAACCCACTTTTCACATCCAACCTTTATTTTACTCCACATAATCCTTGAATTTATACATTTATATTCCCTCTTTACCTGCCATAACTGACTATTCAACATTATTGCCACTCCTTCTTTAGCTCTAACTATATTTGAAACCCCTGACTTAATCCCATTTATTTCTCCCCACTGAAACTCTCCTACCCCCTTCAGCTTTGTCTCACTTAAAGCCAGGACATCCAGCTTCTTTTCATTCATGACATCTACAATCATCTCTTTCTTATCATTCGCACAACATCCACGCACATTCAAACATCCTACTTTGACGGTTTTCTTCTTTTTCTTTTTAGTAAGCTATACAGGAAAAGGGGTTACTAGCCCATTATTCCCAGCATTTTAGTTGACTTTTACAACACGCATGGCTTACGGAGGAAAGATTCTTATTCCACTTCCCCATGGATATGAAAGGAAAATCAATAAGAACAAGAACTATTAAGATAAAATCAAATAAAACTCAGATGAGTGTGTATACATAAACGTGTACATGTTTGCGTAGCGTGACCTAAGTGTAAGTAGAAGTAGCAAGACGTACCTGAAATCTTGCATGTTTATGAGACAGAAAAAAAAAAAAAAAAAGACACCAGCAATCATGTAAAACAAATACTACAGGCTTTTGCTTTACACTCACTTGGCAAGGATGGTAGTACCTCCCTGGGTGGTTGCTGACTACCAACCTACTACCTTTTAATTATAATTATGTTCGATAATATTACTTTCAAAAATGCTCAGTATTTGTTTCCTATAAGATAATCTCAATTTGTACTATTATAACATTGTAATATTACCACCTACTCACCATAAACTAAATACGCATTCTGTAAATTACTTTAAAAAATACTCAATGTCATTTTCCCAAAAATAATTTCAATTTTGACTATTCACTACCAAACAAACAAACAAAACAAACAAACAAACAAATTTATTTCATTGCAGATTACATGGGTATCGGAAGTTACAATGTAAATTGTGTGCAAGGAGAGCCACTGACATGCCATGGCATTAGGGGCAGCTTATTCTAGTCCTTAAAAACTATGTACTTAATATTAGAGAAATTTATTGAGTTTATTCTAGTTAAAAATTATTTTCAAAATTACAATATGATGAAATTTTACTGTTTAAATTATTATATAATGATATTAGATCTTAGATTGTTACAGGTGTTAAGATTCTTGAATGATAATATGGAATTGAGATTATCTTAAGGAAAACAACATTGAGCATTTTTGACATTAACTTATAATATGAGTAGGGGGTAACATAATAGTAACATATTATTAAAAATTGAGATTATCGTATAGGAAAGTAACAATGAGCATTTTTCAAAGTAGTTTATAGTATGATCATTTAGGTTTGGGTGAGTAGGTGGTTTTTGAGTTGAGTCTTAAATTGATTTTCAGACAAGATTATCTTAATATTTACTGGTAATGAATTCCAGATTCTGGGGCCCTTTATGTGCATAGAATTTTTACATAGGTTGATATGAACACGGGGTATATCAAAAAGTGATCTGTGTCGTGTGTTGTGGTCATGGGTCCTATTAAAGTTGGTGAGGAGAGTTTTGAGCAGAGGGTTTATATTAGAGTGTAAAGTTTTATATATGTAGTAGGCACAAGAGTAAGTATGAATGTTCTTTACGGTGAGTAGTTTGAGACTTTTGAATATTGGTGGAGTATGCTGTCTAGAGTGGGAATTTGTTATCATTCTGACTGCGGCCTTTTGTTGTGTTATGAGTGGTCTAAGGTGATTTAACGTTGTTGATCCCCATGCACAGATTCCATAGGTGAGATACGGGTAGATAAGTGAATGATATAGTGCAAGGAGAGCTGATTGAGGTACATAATAGCGTATCTTTGATAATATGCCTACTGTCTTCGAGATTTTCTTGGAAATTTGTTGTATATGTGTTTGGAATTTAAGGCTACTGTCAAGGTGGATTCCTAGGAATTTTCCCTCTGTGAGTCTTGTGATGGGTGTACCATTAAGTGTTATGTTAAGTGGAACATTTGTGGCTTTGCTTCCAAACTGTATGAAGTAGGTCTTGTCAGTATTAAGAGTAAGCTTGTTAGTCGTCATCCATGTTGATATTTTCTGTAATTCGGCATTAACAGTGTTGGCCAGTATAACTGGATTTGGGTGAGAGAAGACATATGTTGTGTCATCTGCAAATAAAATGGGTTTGAGTAGTTGTGATGCATTCGGTAGGTCATTTATGTAAATGAGGAATAGGAGTGGCCCCAGGACACTTCCTTGAGGGACTCCGACTGTAATTGGTTGTGTGGAAGAGTTCGCTCCATTTGTGTACACGTATTGGCTTCTGTTGGTGAGGTATGATTTTAGGTAGTTGAGTGGGTGCCCCTTTATACCATAGTGTGCTAATTTTGTGAGCAGTAAATCATGGTCGACTGTATCAAAAGCTTTGCGGAGATCAATGAAGATTCCCAGTGGGACTTCTTTTTTCTCAAGTGCTGTATATATTAACTCCAACATGTGCGTAATAGCATCGTTTGTGCTCTTGTTTGTCCTGAATCCAAATTGACAGGGGTTGAGTACATTGTGTGAGACGAGGTAGGAATAGATTTGTCTATGAATTAATTTTTCGAAGATTTTAGAAAGCAATGGTAAATTAGAAATTGGTCTATAATTATTCAGGTCTGTTTGATCACCTCCTTTGTGGATCGGGGTGACCCTAGCTATTTTGAGAATTGATGGAAAGGTAGAGGCTTCAATGGATTTATTGAATAGTGTTGCTATAATTGGTGACAGTACCTGTGAAGCTTTTTTTGTACATAAAAGTTGGTAGGCTGTTTATGTCTCCTGCCTTGTTTTTAAGGGTGTTGATTATGAGCGAGACTTCAATTGGGTTGGTAGGAGCTAGGAATAGCGTATTAGGGTAGGTGTTTGTGAGGTAGTCTGTTGGACGGGTGTTTGAGCTTGGGATTTTACTCGCTATATTCTTTCCTATGGTGGAGAAGAAAACATTAAGTCTGTTTGCTGTCTCAGTAGGTGAGAGTAGGGGTTCATCTGCTCTTGATAATTTGATGGTGTTGTTTTTCGCTATCTTATTATTTCCTAGAATTGCAGATAGGGTCTTCCAGGTCTTTTTCATATCACCTTTTATGTTCTGGAGTCTGTTCTCATAATACAATTTTTTGATCTCCTTATCAGGCTGGTAAGGGTTGATGAGTAGCGTTTGGATTGTTCTCTGGTTATTAGACCCCTTCTGTATTGTTTTTCATATTGGTGCCTTTTGTTAATGGATTTAAGGATGCTGGGTGTTAGCCAGGGATTGTTAAGTCTCTTAGCTGTGATCTGTTTAGTTTTTAGGGCAATGTTTGTTATAGAGGTGGTGGGTTTTGTTAAGGAAATTCTTGATGCATTCATTAGTATCTGTATATGTTTCTAAATCATTATGCCAGTCAATGTTAATCATAGCTGTTATAAAGTTATTTACAGCTGACTCATTATGTAGTCTGAAGGTAACTTTTGTAATATCTAGGGGCAATTTACCAAGATTAGTTATGAGAAAGGTCGGATAGTGGTCTGTGGTGTTGTCTGTGATGATGCCTGATTTTAGAGGGGCTATAGTATTAGTCCAGATGTGGTCTAGTAATGAGGTACTAGTCTCGGAGATTCTTGTAGGTTTTGATATTGTTGGTAGTAACAAGCAGTTGCTCATAGTGTTTGTGAATTCTGTTACTTGTGGGTCCTGGTCATGTAGGAGATTTATATTGAAGTCTCCTGTGAGCAGCAAATGGTCTTTGTTCATGTGTGCATCAGTTATTAGGTTACCTAGTTTTTCACTAAAATGGTGAATGTTTGACTGTGGTAATCTGTAGATGTTTATCACTGTGAGGGGTTTTTGCAGGTCTTGTGATTTAAATTTAGCTATAATATATTCTCCATGCTCATCCCTTATGCAAGTGTTATTGATACATTCAAGTTGATCTGAGTAATATACAGTGGACCCTCGGTTAACGAATACCCCGGAAATCGTGCAATTATGTAAGTATAATTTTGTAAGTTCTTGTGGAAGTGTATTTTTGGGGGTCTGAAATAGACTAACCTACGTGAAATTTTTCCTTAAGGGAGTAAATTCGTTCGGTAATGGCACTTGAGCAGACTTCAGAAGTGAAGTTTTTACGAAACTCGGGGGTCCACTGTATAGCTATTCCACCCCCTCGCTGATCTGTCCTACAATTGTGAATGGCTGTGTAATCTGGGATGGCATAGACATCTGTAGTATCAGGCTATGTTATTGTTGGCTCTAAGTAATGTCTTTGCTTGATCTGCTGTGTAATAGTTACAGTTGCTGTTGGAATCATGTAAGTCATTTAATAATAGGTTGATGACACAACATATGTCTTCTCTCACCCAAATCCAGTTATACTGGCCAACACTGTTAATGCCGAATTACAGAAAATATCAACATGGATGACGACTAACAAGCTTACTCTCAATACTGACAAGACCTACTTCATACAGTTTGGAAGCAAAGTCACAAATGTTCCACTTAACATAACACTTAATGGTACACCCATCACAAGACTCACAGAGGGAAAATTCCTAGGAATCCACCTTGACAGTAGCCTTAAATTCCAAACACATATACAACAAATTTCCAAGAAAATCTCGAAGACAGTAGGCATATTATCAAAGATACGCTATTATGTACCTCAATCAGCTCTCCTTGCACTCTATCATTCACTTATCTACCCGTATCTCACCTATGGAATCTGTGCATGGGGATCAACAACGTTAAATCACCTTAGACCACTCATAACACAACAAAAGGCCGCAGTCAGAATGATAACAAATTCCCACTCTAGACAGCATACTCCACCAATATTCAAAAGTCTCAAACTACTCACCGTAAAGAACATTCATACTTACTCTTGTGCCTACTACATATATAAAACTTTACACTCTAATATAAACCCTCTGCTCAAAACTCTCCTCACCAACTTTAATAGGACCCATGACCACAACACACGACACAGATCACTTTTTGATATACCCCGTGTTCATATCAACCTATGTAAAAATTCTATGCACATAAAGGGCCCCAGAATCTGGAATTCATTACCAGTAAATATTAAGATAATCTTGTCTGAAAATCAATTTAAGACTCAACTCAAAAACCACCTACTCACCCAAACCTAAATGATCATGCTATAAACTACTTTGAAAAATGCTCATTGTTACTTTCCTATACGATAATCTCAATTTTTAATAATATGTTACTATTATGTTACCCCCTACTCATATTATAAGTTAATGTCAAAAATGCTCAATGTTATTTTCCTTAAGATAATCTCAATTCCATATTATCATTCAAGAATCTTAACACCTGTAACAATCTAAGATCTAATATCATTATATAATAATTTAAACAGTAAAATTTCATCATATTGTAATTTTGAAAATAATTTTTAACTAGAATAAACTCAATAAATTTCTCTAATATTAAGTACCTAGTTTTTAAGGACTAGAATAAGCTGCCCCTAATGCCATGGCATGTCAGTGGCTCTCCTTGCACTCAATTTACATTGTAACTTCCAATACCCATGTAACCTGCAATGAAATAAAATTTGTTTGTTTGTTTGTTTGTTTGTTTGTTTGTTTGATATCAGGATCAATTCCTGTAATCATAAGATTTGATGTGATTCTATAACTAGACCTGAGAAGAATAGATAATACTAAACTTAATAATATGATACTAGAATAAATGCTTAGGAACTATTTGATTATTACACATTTTTAATAAGAGTTTGTAGAGATACAGGGTATTTGACAGAGTTCTTGGCACGTGAATTTGTACCTTAGTCAATTTATACAAATGCAATTAATTGAACTATGGTAGTTTACTAAAGCTGGGAATAAAGGAGCTAGGGAAAATGATAGCAAACAATGAAAGTAAAGTAAATTAGTACCTGAGTTAGCATCCTACTAAACACTTGCTGCAATGTAGTGTCACCATATTATAATTAACCAAATGAAATATCATCATATTATGTACATAGTCCATAAGTTTTTAGATTAGGCTGCCCGTTATGCCCTGGCATGTCAGTGGCTTTCCTTGCACTTCTATGTAAATCTCTATGTAAAATTGTGATGAAATAAAAATTATTATTATTATTATCTCTGCTACCACATTATTTGCAATATTCCTCCATTTTAGGTGCCTTAGGTTGAAAACCCCAGGAGCAAGATGTTAGGGCAGGAGCTGGAAGATTTTCCAGACAGTGGTCAATTTTCAGAAGCTGTTCCTGGAATTGTTGGGACGTTGCATCCGGAGGCTCTCATACAACTACGATGACCAGGTTTTGATTCTTGATCTTTATTGCTAATACTTCAACTACATCATTTGAATCATTTAGTAGTTCTGAACATACAGACCAACCCCCCCTTTTTACCTGTTCACTCTGTCACATCTGAATAGGTTGTAGCCCGGGATCCATATTTCATTGTCCAAGTGATCTCTTATGTGGGTCTCTGTGAAAGCCGCAAACATAGCATTTGACTCTGCAAGCAGTCCACGGATGTAAGGTATTTTGTTGCTGGCTTTAGACCCTGTATATTTGCAAAGATGAATGTCGTTGGGTTGGTGGTATGGGGGGTTATTTTTCCTGGCACTAATATCTGTTGTGTTGGAGTGGAGGCCATTGACTGTGATTCCACTCCAGAAATGATTGCAGTTGGTGTATGATTTCTGTCATTTCCTGCCAGCGTTTTTTCCTTCCTGGCACTAAAAACCTCTCTCTCTGGAGTGGCTTTGGCTACCCAGGTTTTTCCATGGTCTGGATGTTCTGTGTCGTCTTGTACCCGTTAGGTGTGCCTGGCAATATAGGTTATAGCACTGTCTTTCCTGAACTGATGAGTGGCACATTTCAGGGTGGAAAAGCTTACAGGAAGGGAGGTTGCATTTCCCTGTTGTCATATGGGCATGGCATTTTCTGGGGTGGTCAAAGTTTCATGTCCCATCTGTTTTCCCAGATATTCCATGCCTGCAGATACTAAGTGAATAATATTTGCATAGGCCTGGTTTCTGTTTGCCTTGGTTTTTTGTGACTGTGCTCCCTATTGTATTCCCTACTGGTGCGTGTTTTCCTGTCTCATTTCTATCTTCAGCACTAGTGCTAACAATGGAGCCTTCATCAGTTGCTTCTGGTAATTTATCTTCAATATTTCTTGGGGCATCCCCTTGTTTACTATCTACCATGGTATTGCTAGTTTGTAACATTGGTTTTTGTATGATAAATACATGAGTGGGTGTTGGTGGGTGTGAGTAGGACCTGACTAGCTTGTGCTACTAGGTCAGATGCCGTGCTCCTCCCTTAAGTGAATGCGACTGACCTGACCAGGTCAAGCCATTGGCTTAAGTCGGTGGGAGAATTGGACCTGCCTCGCATGGGCCAGTAGGCCTGCTGCAGTGTTCCTTCTTTCTTATGTTCTTATGTATATTCAATTTACTTATATTCATTGTAACTCACCTAATGTGCCACTCATCAGTTCAGAAAAGACTGCTATAACCTATATTGCCAGGCACACCACCTAAAGGGTACAAGACGACACAGAACATCCAGACCATGGGAAAACCTGGGTAGCTAAAGCCACTCCAGAGAGAGAGGTTTTTAAGTGTCAGGAAGGAAAGAAAGCTGGCAGAAAATGACAGAAATCATACACCAACTGCAATCATCTCTGGATTGGAATCACAGTCAATGGCCTCCACTCCGGAACAACATATATTAGTGAAAGGAAAAAATGACTTCCCTTCCCCCCATACCACAAATCCGACGACATTCATCTTTGCAAATATACAGGGTCTAAAGCCAGCGATGAACAACAACATACCTTACATCCGTGGACTGCTTACAGAGTCAAATGCAATGTTTGCGTCTTTCACAGAGACCCACATAAAGGATCACTTGGACAATGAAATATGGATCCTGGGCTACAACCTATACAGATGTGACAGAGTGAACAGGCAAAAGGGGGAGGATGTTGGCTGTATATCACAGAGTCACTTATATGTTCACAACTACTAAATGCCTCAAATGATGTATAGTTGAAGTTTTAGCAGTAAAGATTGAGAATCAAAACCTGGTCATCATGATTGTATACAAGCCTCAGGATGCAACGTCCAAACAATTCCAGGAACAGCTTCTGAAAATTGACCAGTGTGTGGAAAACCTTCCAGCTCCTGCCCCCAACATCTTGCTCCTGTGGGACTTCAACCTAAAGCACCTAAAATGGAGGAATATTGCAAATAATGTGGTAGCAGAGATAACATCAGGAGACAGCTCAGATGAAAACTCGCACACACACGAGCTTTTAAATCTCTGCACCAAATTCACCTTAAACCAGTAAATAATAGAGCCTACAAGATTGGAGAATAGGCTGGACCTCATCTTCACTAACAATGATAATCTGATACAAAATGTCATCACATCAAAAGCTATATACAGTGGACCCTCGGTTAGCGATATTAACCCTTTCGGGGTCGGTGCCGTACTAGTACGTTTTACGAGCAGGGGTTGGTGCCGTACTAGTACGCCCAAATTCTAGCGGCCTCAATTTAAGCAGAAAACGTCTGGTAGGCATACATATGAAAGAATGGGTCTGTGTGGTCAGTGTGCGCAGTATAAAAAAAATCCTGCAGCACAACACTGCATAATGAGAAAAAAAAAACTGACCGTTTTTTTCGATTAAAAGAGCGACTTTGCAGTCGATTTTCGTATGGTATATATTGATGTATTCTCGTTTTCTTGGTCTCATTTGATAGAATAGAAGATATATTACAGAAATAGAGATAATTTTGATTGGTATGACAATGACAAGTACCTTGAAATTGAACTCAAAGTAGCGAAAATGTTCGATTTTTGACGATGTTCAAGAGAAAAAAAAATCACACTATGCGTCCAATACACATCAACTGGCGAGTCTTATATTCATGCACAAGTGCTCTGATATTATTTATACCATTTTTACAATGATGCAGTTGTATACATAACAGTAAATCTTCTATTTTTGTGTGAGAATAAAAATTCAAAATGGAAAGCAAAAGTAATGGAACAGAGGCCTGGAGACGTGGCTAATGAACAGAAAACATGTTAGTTTAGTGCCAGGAAGTCTGCCTTGTTTACTCTGGACCCTATTTTGAAATTAGCATTGTTTGAAATTTGTGTGAAATAGGAAAATTGCCATTTTCTGACCACTATTTTGGGTAGATGAAATTGGTAAATAGGCGGTTTCTTGTACTCAATCAATAGAAGAAATGGAGTTCTAGCGAAATAGCTATAAGTTTAGGAGACTGAAACATTGGAATTTGTCGAAAATAGGGCTCGAAGTGGGTGAAATCGACAATGCATCAGTGTCATAGATATCGCGAACTTCGCGAAAGCATAATTCCGTTAGTTTTCGATCAAATTTCATAATTTTGGTGGCGTTATGATCGGAAAAAGATTCTCTATCATTTTATAAGAAAAAAATAATTTTTTTTTCCAAAAAAATTTCGACCCCAGGAACACGTTTCCGAGAAGGCCTGTCGACTCCAAAAGGGTTAATCCGTCCCAGAGGGCTTATCTGTAACCGAAAATATCATTATCCAATTCTATTTTCCCCATAAGAAATAATGGAAATAAAATTAATCCGTTCCAGACTTCCAAAAGTAGTAAAACAAAATATTTTTTTTACAACATAAGACATGCATTTACACACAAGTTTATGAACAATAAGAAATACATGTAATATAGTACAATAACGTGTCACTTACATTTATTGAAGAGTTGTTGATGTGTGGAAGACGGGAGGAGGGGAAAGGATGGAGTAGTATGCTAGTGTTTGGAAGGGAAATCCCCATCCATTAACACTGCAGGTGGAAAGTTCTTTTCTGGGGTTACTGGCCTTTTTCTTTTAATGCCACTAGGACCAGCTTGAGAGTCACTGGACCCCTCTCTAACAAAAAATCTGTCCGGGGAGCTCTGTGTCTGGCGATTCTTTAAAAAATCCCTGAAATGGGACACCACAGTGTCATTGTACAGGTTGCCAGCATGGCCTGCAACAGCATGGTTAGGGTGATATTCATCCATAAAGCCTTGCACCCTGCTCTACATTCCACAAATCTCCTTAATCACTGAAGAAGGCACCTTCTTCCATCTCTGTTCCACCTCCTCCTCTGAACCACTGTGCTGACCTGTGGTCTGTTGCTGTTGAAGCTCTTGCAGATCTTCAGTGGTTAGCTCTTCATTGTGCTCCTCCACCAACTCTTCCACATCCTCACCACTCACCTCCAACCCAATGGCCTTGCCCAGTTCCACAATTTCTTCCACAACAGGCTCAGGCTCAGGCTGAGGCTGAGGCTCAGCCCCAAAACCTTCAAAATCCCTCTCTAGGACACAGTCTGGCCACAATTTTCTCCAGGCAGAGTTCAAAGTCCTGATAGTCACTCCCTCCCAAGCCTTACCTATAAGGTGTACACAATGCAGGATATGGATATGATTTTTCCAAGTCTCTTAGGGTCATCTGCATGTCTCTGATCACATCAAAACACTTTTGAAACATTGCTTTGGTGTAGAGTTTTTTAAAGTTGGAAATGACCTGCTGGTCCATGGGCTGGAGGAGAGGAGTGGTATTAGGGGGCAAAAACTTCACTTTGATGAACTTAAATTCCTCCACAATTTTTCTACCAAGTTTGGAGGATGACAAGGAGCATTGTCCATTATCAGGAGGCACTTAAGTGGCAAATTATTTTCCTGGAGATATTTCTTCACACTGGGTCCAAACACGGTATTGAACCAATCTAAGAAAATGTCCTTTGTGACCCATGCCTTTTTGTTAGACTTCCACATCACACACAAATTAGACTTGGTGATACCACATCTGCCAAACACTCGGGGATTTTCAAAATGATACACCAGTAAAGGCTTCACTTTACAATCACCACTGGCATTAGCACAAAGCATCAAAGTTAGCCTGTCTTTCATAGGCTTATGTCCTTGGAGTGCCTTTTCATCCTGTGTAATGAAGGTCCTGTTTGGCATTTTCTTCCAAAACAGGCCTGTTTCGTCACACTTGAACACTTGTTGGGGTTGGAATTGTTCAGCCTCTATGTACCCCAGGAATTCCTGCACATATTTTTCAGCCGCACTTTTGTCACAACTGGCTGCGTCACCATGCCTCACAACACTATGTATGCCACTTCGCTTCTTAAATCTTTCAAACCAGCCTTTGCTGGCTTTAAATTTGTTCACTTCAGCACTCGTTGCAGGCATTTTCTTGACGAGATCATCATGCAACTGCCTTGCTTTTTCACATAATATTGCCTGCGCAACACTATCTCCTGCTAACTGTTTCTCGTTGATCCACACCAACAACAAAGTTTCCACTTGTTCCAGCACTTGAGATCTCTGTTTTGTGACCATACTTGCACCTTTCGCAGCAACAGCTTCTTGATTTTGTGTGTATTTCCCTTGGCCACAATGGTAGCGGTGGTAGAATAGGCTTTACCATACAGCCTGGCCAGCTCAGTGATACGCACTCCACTTTCATATTTTGTTATTATTTCCTTCTTCACTTCTACCGTATTTCTGAGCCTTTTACCACAGGGCTGGCACTAGGAACTTTCTTTGGACCCATGGTAGCTTATTTAGCAGTTGCAAGCACTATAAACAATGGAATAATGACAATATACTGGTATGAATGCGTGGGTGGAGTGGGTGGTGGTCGCTTTCGCTTGTAAACAATAGCACACTGACGCTCCTGGAGTGCCCGCACAGCTGGGCCATGCGTACGCGTCCGGGATGAATATCGTAAACCGAGTAGATCATCGTGAACAGTCAATATTTTGACGTAAAAATGTATCGCTAACCGATTTTATTGGTATCCGACGCCATCGCTAACCGAGGGTCCACTGTACTCAGATCTCAATATAATAGAGGTCCAGACATGTAATATGGGGGGCCCCAGACTGACAAAATATGACCAGTCGCAATGGATCCTTCACCAAATTCAACTTCAATAACAAAAACATAAGGTGGGACAAAGTAAACCAAGTCCTAAATGATATAAACTGGGAAGATAGCCTAAGCATCACAGATCCTAAGCTATGTCTAAAACAATTTAAGTCTGTGGCACTTGGGGTTTGCTCAAGGCAAATTTCCTTAAGGAAAAGGAGGAGATGTAAACTAGAAGAGAAAGGCACTCCTATACAGGCGAAGGCAAAGAATAACAGAGCAGCTACAAGAGGCCAATATATCTGAAATATGTAGGAGACACTGGTCAGAGAAATAACAAACATTGAACTAAAACTAAAGGAATCTTACAGGAATCAAGAAATGCGGGAAGAACTAAAAGCCATAAATGAAATTGAAAGAAACCCAAAGTACAGTGGAACCCCGGTTAACGAACACCCCGGAAATCGTGCATTTATGTAAGTATAATATTGAAAGTGCTTGTGGAAGTGTATTTTTGGGGGTCTGAAATAGACTAACCTAAATGACATTATTTCTTAAGGAAGTAAATTCGTTCGGTAATGGCACTTGAGCAGGCTTCTGCAATGAACTTTTTTCGTTAACCGGGGTTCCACTGTATTTCTTTTCTTATGGCAAATCAAAGTCGAGAACAACATCCAGTATTGGGCCACTGCTTAAACGGGATGGGTCCTACACAGATGACAGCAAGGAAATGAGTGAGCTACTAAAGTCCCAGTATGACTCAGTTTTTAGTGAGCCACTAACCAGACTGAAAGTTAAAGAAGTAAATGAATTTTTTATGAGAGTGCCACAGAACTTGATAGACACAAACCTATCTGACATTATCCTGACGCCAAATGACTTCGAAAAGGCGATAAATGACATGCCCATGCACTCCGCCAAAGGCCCAGACTCATGGTACTCCGTGTTCATCAAGAACTGCAAGAAGCCCCTATCACGTGCTTTTAACATCCTATGGAGAGGGTGCATGGACACTGGGGTCGTCCTGCAGTTACTAAAAACAACAGACATAGCCCCACTCCACATAGGGGGCAGTAAAGCATTAGCAAAGAACTACAGACCAATTGCGCTAACATCCCATATCATAAAAAATCTTTGAAAGGGTTCTAAGAAGCAAGATCGCCACTCATCTAGATACCCATCAATTACACAACCCAGGGCAGCATGGGTTTAGAGCAGGTCGCTCCTGCCTGTCCCAACTACTCGACCACTACAACAAGGTCCTGGATGCTCTAGAAGATAAACAGAATGCAGAAGTTATATACACAGACTTTGCAAAAGCCTCTGACAAGTGTGAACATGGTGTAATAGCACACAAAATGCGTGATAAAGGAATAACAGGAAAAGTTGGCAGATGGATCTATAATTTCCTAACAAATAGAACACAAATAGTAGTAGTCAACAGAGTAAAGTCTGAGGCGGCTACGGTGAAAAGTTCTGTTCCACAAGGCACAGTACTACTCGCTCCCATCTTGTTCCTCATCCTCATATTGGACATAGACAGGGATATAAACCACAGTGCCGTGGTTAATCTAAAGACTTAAGGACTATGAACATAATATTGTAGAGATTGATTGAAATTTAAGTTGTTTCAACATTGGGCAGATTACAATATGATGATATTTCATTTGGCAAAATTACAATATGGTAACACTACATTGTAACAAGTGTTTAGTAGGATGGTAGTTAATAGTAAAAATTGAAATTATCTAGGGAAAATGACATTGAGCATTTTTAAAGTAATTTACAGAATGCGTATTTGGTTTAGGGTGAGTAGGTGGTAATATCATAATGTTATATTAGTACAAATTAAAATTATCTTGTATGAAAATAATATTGAGCAATTTTGAATGTAGTTTACTGTTATGAGTATTTAGTTTAGGTTGAATAGGTGGTTCATGAGAAGAGTCTTAAATTGATTTTCTGACTGGGTTAACTTAGCATTGACTGGTAATGAATTCCAGACTCTAGGGCCCTTTATGTGCATAAAATTTTTACATAGGTTGATATGGACTCGGGGTATATGAAAAAGTGATCTGTGTCTTTTGTTGTGGCCATGGGTCCTATTAAAGTTGGTAAGGAGAATTTTGAGCGGAGGGTTAATATTTGAGTGTAGAGTTTTATGTAAGTAGTAGGCACAAGAATAAGTGTGAATGTTCTTTACGGTGAGTAGTTTAAGGCTTTTGAATATTGGTGGAGTATGCTGTCTAGAGTGGGAATTTGTTATCATTCTAACTGCAGCCTTTTGCTTGGTTATGAGTGGTCTTAGGTGATTTGATGTTGTAGATCCCCATACACAGATTCCATAGGTGAGATAAGGGTTGATAAGTGAATGATATAGCGCAAGGAGACCTGATTGAGGCACATAATAGCGTATCTTTGATAATATGCCTACTGTCTTTGAGATTTTCTTGGAAATTTGTTGTATGTGTATTTGGAATTTAAGGCCACTGTCAAGGTGAAGTCCTAGGAATTTACCCTCTGTGAGTCTTGTGATGGGCGAACCATTGAGTGTTATGTTAAGTGGATCATTTGTGGCTTTGTGTCCAAACTGAATGAAGTAGGTCTTGTCAGTATTGAGAGTAAGCTTGTTAGTTATCATCCATGTAGATATTTTCTGTAATTCGGCATTAACAGTGTTGGCTAGTATGACTGGATTTGGGTGAGAGAAGACATATGTTGTGTCATCTGCAAATAATATGGGTTTGAGTAGCTTTGATGCATTCGGTAGGTCATTTATGTAAATGAAGAATAGGAGTGGCCCCAGGACACTTCCTTGAGGGACTCCAACTGTAATTTGTTGTGTGGAAGAGTTTGCTCCATTTGTGTACACGTATTGGACTCTGTTGCTGAGGTATGACTTTATGTATTATTATTATTATAATCAAATAGAAGCGCTAAACCACAGGGGTTATACAGCACTGCAGGTTATTGCAGGATGCAGGTTGAATGGGTTGTAAGAGGGAGATGGATGATTAGTAGGGTATGGAGTGCAGCAGGATGGTGGATAGTGCAGGGATAGAGGGTAGCAAGAGATCAAGGTAGAAGGGACTGAGGGAGGTGCTAGAGGTATAATCTTCAGAGTTTGTGTAGTAAGTCAGTTTCTGTCAAAAAGTCAACGAGAGAGTCAGGATTAAAGGAGGGTCCATCTGCAAGAAGGAAAGGTAAAGAAAGGGCCGCAGAGCGAAGACGCCGTTGGAAGTAAATTCTGCGTGCTCGTTGATAGAGTAGGCAGTCCAACAGAATATGTCGAACAGACACTGGAACCTGACAATGCTCACAGAGAGGGGCAGGGAGCCTCTCCATGAGATACCCGTGAGTAAGACGAGTGTGGCCGATGCGAAGACGGAGAGAGTAGTCTCCCAACCTCGACATTGGTGACAAGAAGAAGGCCAGAAACCTATAACCAGTTTAATAGAATGAAGTTTGTTATTCAGCAGGTCAGACCAGCGTTGTTGCCAAAAGGTGCGAAGGTGGGTAGCAATGACCACAAAATAGTCCGTGAAAGGAACACCTCTATATGAAACTGGAAGGTCATGTACTGCTGACCGCGCAGCAGTGTCTGCCTGTTCATTGCCCTGTACGTCAACATGACCAGGGACCCAACAAAAGACAATATCTTTATGCTTGCTAAAGATACGGCGTAACCAAAGGTGGATACGAAGAACTAGGGGGTGAGGTGTATCAATTTTACGGATAGCCTGTAAAGCACTAAGGGAGTCTGAAACGACCACAAATGGTGACACAGGCATAGATGCAATACAGATAAGTGCCACAAGAATGGCATACAATTCAACCGTAAATATGCTAGCCGAAGGTAATAGATGCCCTCGTACGACGCTGTCCGGAAACACTGCTGTGAATCCGACGCCGTCACATGACTTTGAACCATCAGTGTATACTGCGATGGCATGGGAATCAGAACGGAAATGGTCTAGAAAGAAAGAGCGACAAGCCGCCGTAGGTAGTTGGGCTTTCGCGCAAGATAGAGGAATAGAACAGACACGGACAGCAGGAACTTCCCAAGGGGGTAGAGGAAAGGGTGAAGCCACATGAACATATAAAGGGGGAAGCTGAAGGGAGGCCAAGAGTGAATGCAGACGAAAAGAAAAGGGACGAAGTAAACAGGGGCGACGAACAAATAACGAGCGTCTACCAACATCTGTGACAATCCTATACATAGAAGGATTGCGGAGGTCATGAGAGCGAACATAATAGCGAATGCAATGTGCATCACGACGATCGGACAAGGATGGAATGTTCGCTTCTACATAGAGGCTCTCAACCGGGGAAGAACGAAAAGCACCAAGGCATAAGCATAATCCCTGGTGATGGATGGGATTAAGGCTGGAAAGAGTGGCAGGAGAGGCTGCCGAATATATCTGGTCACCATAATCGAGTTTCGATAAAATTAGGGCCGAATGTAGGCGAAGGAGTGTTCTACGATCAGCCCCCCATGAAAGATGTGCGAGGGTTTTAAGGAGGTTCAGCCGGCTATGACAAGTCGCCTTCAGAGAGGTAATGTGAGGTTTCCAGGACAATATGTGGTCAAACAGGAGGCCGAGAAACCTGACTGTATCACGTTCTGGGATACGTGAGCCGTATAGGTACAATGGATGATCAGAGACCACTGAACGTCTAGTAAACGTAATTTGATGAGTTTTGCCACTAGAAAATTTAAACCTGTGAGTGGTGGCCCAATCAGAAACCCGGTTGATGGCATGCTGGAGGGAAACTGCAATGAGGTGACAGTCAGCACCTGCACAAGCTATAGCAAAGTCATCCACATAGAGCGATGACCAAATATTGGATGGGAGAACAGATGCCAGATTATTTATAGCAAGCAGAAAGTGTTGTGCTCAGAACACATCCCTGGGGGACACCTTCAGCTTGGACAAATTCTCGGAAATGTCTGTCAGTTAAGAAGGCCTTAAGGAAGAATGGTAGGTTGCCTCGGAGGCCTAAGGCCAAGATATTATATCTCCAAGTTGTATCATAAGCCTTCTCAAGGTCGAAAAAGATAGTGATAACCGAGTGGTTATTAGCGAAAACATTACGAATATACGTATCCAAGCGCAGCAAAGGGTCAATGGCAGAACGGCCCTTACGGAAGCCATATTGACTAGGGGAGATACTATTGTGCATCTCTAAATACCACATCAAACGTCTATTAACTAGACGTTCCATCACCTTGCAAACTGCACTGGTAAGAGGGATGGGACGGTAGTGAGAGGTATCACGTCCCGTAGTACCTGGTTTGCGAAAAGGGAGAACAATAGCAGACTTCCACAGCTGGGGAAGAACTCCGTGCGACCATATAAGATTAAAGAGTCGTAAGAGGACAGTAAGAGCAGACTGATGTAAATGCTGTAGCATACGAATATGTATGCCATCTGGCCCAGCTGCCGATGATCAGCAAGCAGAGAGTGTTGCCTCCAGTTCTTGAAGGGTAAAAGGCACATTATAAGATTCTTCTCTAAGAGGAGAAAAATCTAAGGGCTTTAACTCGCTGGCAGACTTAGAAGAAAGGAACGAGGGGCATAGATGGAGCCCGAGATATGCGGACTAGATGATCACCAATTTCAGTGGCAACGGCAAGAGGGTGTGCTATATCGACACCAGCAACCTGAAGAACAGGAGCCGGGTCGGGGGAGAATTTACCACTTAATTTCCGCACTTTCTTCCAGACTGCACTCATCAAGGAAGCCGAAGTGACAGTAGAAACGTAATCTCGCCAGCAAGTGCGTTTAGCATCACGTATGACACGGCGAGCAATAGCTCTCTTCTGCTTAAAATCAAGGAGTCTCTCTGTGGTTCTTTATACCGATACCTGCCCCATGCAGCGCGTTTCAAACGTACTGCCCGAGCACAAGTAGGAGACCACCAAGGCACGCACGTCTGAGGATGCTTGCCCGAGGTTTGGGGAATAGAATGTGAAGCCGCTGTGAAGATGGAGGACGAAAAGAGATGTAAAACCTCATCAATGGAGGACGAGGTAGGAACCTCATGAAAGGCAGTAAAATGTGCGTATAGGTCCCATTTCGCCAGTCAAATTGCAGCGTGGGCAATGAGGAGGTGGAGAAAACAAAGGGGACTTAAGGATGCTTGGGAAATGATCGCTGTCATGTAAGTCCGGGAGGACAGACCAGGTGAAGTCAAGGACTGTTGAGGAAGAGCAGATGGAGAGATCGATACAGGAGAAAGAATGAGTTCGAGGATCAAAATGGGTAGGAGTACCCGTATTTAAAACATAAAGGGGAAGAGAAGCAAGAAATGCCTCCAACTGAATGCCACGGGAGTCACAGTGCGACCCTCCCAGAGAAAATGGTGTGGCGTTAAAATCACCAAGTAATAGAAGGGGTGGCGGTAAGGAAGAAACCAGAAAATCAACATCTGGGATAGACAATGCCCGCGAAGGGGAGAGATATAAAGAACAGAGTGTATACCACTTATTCAAGTGGATACGGGCTGGTGTAATGTAAGGAAGAAGGAACATAGAGCTGACAGTATGGAACACCAGTGCGTATAAGAAGAGCACTTTCGTTAAAGGTTCAATCGGAAAAAGGATCCGATGACTATAACAAATCATAGCCTGAAAAGGGCCTGATAACAGTGGATTGTAATTTGGGTTCTTGCAAACAGACCCAACAGGGAAAAACTGGGAGAGCAACAACTGAAGTTGACCCCGGTTACCCCTGAGGCCTCGGATATTCCACTGCAAATAAGCCATGATTTATGGAGAGAATGATATAAGTGGAAGTGAGAGAAATCTATGGACTAGGGTTAGAAAAGTCCACGTATGGAGGCAGAGGAAGACCTGTAATCAGAAAGGAGGAGGACGTTGGAGGGAAGGGGGTTGAGACGAAGAAGAGATGAGGAACCTCCGGTGGAGTAGTGTCCATCATCGGTTCAGTCTTGTAATATATTCTGCAATAGCTTCCAGTGTTTGGGAAGTCAAAGATGCAAATGTGGGCACATTAGAAATGAAAGAAGAGTGAGCAACTATCGGGGAGTCTATAGTCTGTACTAAAGTAGAGGACGAGGAGATAGAAGAGGAAACTGTAGTAGGGGTTGGGAGGGGACAGGGGATGAATAGGTAGAGGAGGAGGATGAACCCCGCACACGTTACAGAACTAGTTGGAGGCGAAGAACCTGGCAGTAGGGTTTTTTTGCCGGGCTTAGAGAAGGGGGCGCGAGGTTTAGGTGAAGGACGAGACGTGTAGACTCAGCATTTGGAGGGGGAGTAGAGGAAGGAGTGTGGACAGTATGGGGCCAGGTAGGGACCTAGGAGCCAAGAATATCAAAAGGATTCGAGACAGGGTGACTGAGGATGAGGCGACACAGAGGAAGCCGTGGAATTTGGGGGACACCAGAAGGGCGGCGTTTAGCATTGAGAATAGGAAATGCGGGAAGTCCCCCCTTGAAGGCCTAGATGAGAGACGGCCATAGCATAGAGAAGCCTTCCGCCTCTTTGAGACAACGAATTTCCCCTCATTCAGGTAAACCTGACAACGGCGAAATACGATGGAGTGCCTCATGACAGTTAAGGAAAGAGGGAGGTAGAGTACAAGAAGAACTGGCATGGTTGTCAGACCACAGACTGGGCATTCGGCATGGACCTGCAATATTTCGCTGGATGACCAAACGCCAGCAGTTTCTACACTGTTTGGTGTAGGGGTCACCTTTCGAATTTTGTAAACGTTGACCGCAATGTAAACCTAGGGTGGTAGTTCACGGGCAGTCAAATGTTAAACGAGCTATATTGCAAGGATAACGTCTTCGCTATTGGCAGGAGGACAAAAGTGTCAACTTTAAGGATAGGAAGTTCTTGGAGCTCAAGCTGCTCTAAAATGTCATCACCACTGTCTGGAAATTCCGTTGGACAATGGTGTGGGGCAAAATACAGAACCACAACAAGAATTGAGGGAATGGTGCTTGTCAATAGTAACAGGAGCAGTATCTATGGTTTTAAGAAGAGAAAGATCGGAGCTTGGCCAGCATTCTGGACCATGATGATGCGAGTCCGCTTTTGGAGCGTGAAATGAGATGTCTTTACCAACATGGCGTAGCAGAGCCTTACCATATTGGTCTGAAAGATAGGATTAGGAGAAGTCGGTCACAGAGTAAAAACTTTGTCCATTGAGTACGGTATCCCTCAATTTTCCCGGTTTTCTACTTTCGGGGCTTCACACCTCGCAATTTCCCCGGGCCCGCCAAATTCCCAGCCGCCAAATTCCCACCCACCAAATCATATTTAAGTTTCCCGCCCCCCGAGCGTCCCTACTACCTTCCCTCCGACCCAGAAGCCAGCCCACCCACCACTCACTCACTGAGGTTTTGTTTGTTCATTATTTGTTATTAAACTACAGTATAACATGATGTAGTACTATATAGTACAATATTTTACTATGTTTTCATGCGTTTTATAATTGTTCATGGTTCAATAGGTTAAGGAAGCAGTAAGTAATGAATGTATAAATAAAGGTTATCTATCTATTACATTTTTCCAAATTGATATCAGAAACATGATAAAAAATTAGAACTGAATAAAGATGTGAAATGAATAAAATATGCCATATTATATGAGGGTAAGAGAGCAGGACCGCTGCCATATGAGATGTTTACATCAGGGTAAACATGCCTAAATCACTCTTGTTATAAAAACAAATGCAAAAATAGCATTATTTTTTTTTAGAATAATAAAATTTATAATAATTGATCTGGAAAAACTTTAAATGTCATCAGTATTTGGAGCTGACATTTAGAGCACTCAACAGCAATTATTATTAATTATTATTATTTATAATTATTATTTCCCTACAATATTTGTAGGGAGATAATAATAATAATTATTATTATTAATATTAATATTATTTTCTTACAATATATTGTAGGGGGAAAAAATAATAATAATTATTATTATTTATTATAATCAAAAAAGAAGCTAAACCAAATAATAATAATTGCTGTGGAGTGCTCTAAAAAGTCAGCTACCATATACGGGTAACATTTAAAGTGCTCCAGATCAATTATTATAAATTATTATTTTCTAAAAACAATAAATGCTATTTTTGCATTTGTTCTTACGACAGGAGGATTTAGGCATTTTACCTGATGTAAACATCTCATATGGCGGCGGTCCTGCTCTCTCACCCTCATATAATATGGCATATATTATTAATTTCAGCATCTTTATTACAGTTCTAGGGTATTTATCATGTTTCTGATATCAATTTGGAATAAATGTAATAGATAGATACCTTTTATTACTAATATTAGTGTAATTACACAACATTTTATTAGCAATAAGGCTAACATCCATCACCCATGACGACTCACCAGACACTGAATATTACTGCGCCCTCCCTCCTCCAATAGCCCTCCCACTTCGTAACATGTTAGATGGTGAATTTAATGTATTTTTCTGTAAGCTTAACTCGTTGTATCTGTATTTTACTTTTTATTGTTTTTTGTAATATATGAGTTATAAATTAAAATAAAGTTATGAAGTTGGATTTTTTTGTTCTAATGTATACATATTTTTAAATTTAACATTTGGCATCATTACAAAGTGGGCGGAGCTACAGCAGAGGCAGAAGAAGCAGTGTCAGTAACTTGATTCCCATGACCTTCACAACACTATAAAATATGTATTGTATAATTATACTATTAAGGCCTCCTTCACAGCCAGCTCATGTCAAAATAAATGTATATAGTACATTATTTTACGATGTTTATATGTGTTTTATGATTGTTCATGGTTCAATAGGTTAAGGAAGCAGTATTGTATTATATTTCCCTACAATATATTGGGGCACCAAACATTGGGTTTTTCAACATTCACGAGGTTTGACCCCAACCCCCCAATTTGGGGATACCGTAGTTTGAAACAGAGATTTTAAAGGGGAGGTGTGGGGGCTGGCGTTTCTGGATGGGAAGGAAGTGTCGAATCGTCATGTGTGGGTCTTGGTCGTTTGGGTGGGGGCCGGGGGTGGTCCAGGGAGAGGGGCGACGATTCAAAATTTTGGAAGGGCCGAGGGGGGCCGGAATCAAGGTCAGAGAAGAGCGAAGGTGGATATGCAAAAGGGGCGGGAACCTCGGTCCTAAGCAGGTGACGAACCAGCACCAGCAAGAGGTACAGAGGCAGAGAGGTTCCAAAGAGTTGTCCTTAACAGGCAGGCGACTGGGTGGGTATCAAGGGGCCGGGGGGTAGGTTCACAGATAAGACATCCATGGTTAGGTTATTTTTTTTTTTTTTGTTTTTAAGAAAAAAAAAAAAAAAAAAAAAAAAAAAAAAAAAGAATAAAAAGGGGGGGAACGGGAGGAATAGCTCCGGGGAGGAAAAAGGGGGGCGAAAACCCCCTCCGCGCCCAAAGGACCTAACCCCAAGTGGCAGACGAGGAACCCGGCCAACCCTACCCTTCACCCCAGAACCGGATAAACCCCATCCAGAGCCACCCCCGGAAAAAAAAGAGGGGGCCGGATATCCCCCAAAAAGCATCCCCTTTTTGGCCACCACCCTTGGCCAAAAGGTCCCCAGAATACACCCTCCCCGAAAGATCCCAAGGCCCCCCCGGGAGACGGGAGGGGGATGGGGACACCCCAGGCGCCAGATTCCACGGAACTACACCACCCCCGAAACCCAAGGAAGGGATTGGGGTCCCTTTCCCCCCTACCGGGGAACGGCCGGAGAAAACCCCCCCGGGAAAAAAAGGGAAGGAAAAAGGGGGGATAAGGGGGGAAAGGGAAAAGGGAGGATGGGGAAGAGGGAAAGGGGGGGGGGTTGGGGTTAAATTTTGGTCTGGGGAAAGGGCCAAAGGCCACCTCAGACCGATACCTTTTTTTCCCTCGAAAGGCCCCCCCTTAATGAGGATGTTTTTGATTGAGGGGGCCCCCAAATACCATAATGTTTAATTTGGGAGTAGTAAATCATGGCCGACTGTATCAAAACTTTGGAGATCAATGAAGATACCAGGGGATTTTTTTTTTTCCGGGTTAATTCTTAATGTTAAAGCATCGGGGCCTTCGGCATGAAACCAAATTGGGGTTAGTACATTTGGGGACTAGGAGGAAAGATCTTTATAAATTTAAATTTTTTTAAGATTTTAGAGAGCAATGGTGTTGAAATTGGTCTATAGTTTTCAAGTCTGATTGATCACCCCCCTTTTGGATCGGGTGACCCTAGCTACTTTGAGAATTGATGGGAAGGAGAGGTTTCAAGGATTTATTGAATAGGTTATATAATTGGGACAGACCTTAAGTTTTTTTACATAAAAGGATAAATGTTTATGTCTCCTGCCTTGTTTTTAAGGGGCAATTATGAGCAACTTCAATTGGGTTGGGGAGCTAGGAATATTGTTTTGGGGGTAGGGTTGGTGGGAATCGTTGGCGAGGTTGAGTTGGGTTTTACTCCAGATTCTTTCCATGGTGGAGAAGAAAATTTGAGTCTGTTTGCTGTCCGTTGGGAGGAGGGTTCATCTGTTTTTGTTAGTTTAGGGTATTGTTTTGGATAATTTTTTTTTTTCCAGAATTGTAGATAAGGTTTTTTCCGGTCTTTTATATCACCTTTTATGCTCTAGAGTCTGTTCTCATAATACAATTTTTTTTGGGCCCCCCCTTACAGGCCGGGATTGAGATAGCTTTGTTGTTCTGGGCCCTTCTGTATTTTTTTTATTGGTTTTTTTTGGTTTCAGGATGCTGGGGTTAGCTAGGGGTTTTTGCCTTAGCTGTGATCTGTTTATTTTTAGGGAAGTTTATTATAGGGGAGGGTTTTGAAGAAAATTTTGAGATTCATTAGTATCAGAGCATTTTTAACCTTTTGCCAGTCAATGCTAATCATATGATAAATTTTTAAAGCTGACTCGTTAT
>WNWK01018803.1:0-39111 GCA_009830355.1 Cherax destructor | reverse complement strand
TAATATTGTAAGTGCTTTTGTAAGTGTATTTTTGGGGGTCTGAAATGGACTAACCTACTTGACATTTTTTCTTAAGGGAGTAAATTCGTTTAGTAATGGCACTTGAGCAGGCTTCTGGAATGAATTTTACTCGTTAGGCGGGGGTCCACTGTACAGTGAACCCTCAGTTAGCAGCCATTCCTGTTAGCGACCAACTCGGTTAGCGACCGGTTTTACGGCTCCCGGTTAGCAGCCGTTATTCCGGTTAGTGGCCGTATTGGATGCGTCAACCCGCCGGCTGGGGCCGCTTGCGCTTCAGTTTGTTTGTGTCTCTCGATACGTGAGGAAGCTTCTGCTCATTCATACAAACATTTCGCTTGTTTTCCATTGTTTTTTGCCAGTGCAACTGCGAAATAAGTAACCATGGCTCCCAAGAAAGTTCCTAGTAAAGTTCCTGTGGCAAAGAGAGTGAGAAATACAGTGGTCCCCGCCTAACGAGCACCCCAGAAATCGTACAATTATGTAAGTATAATATCGTAAGTGCTTGTGGAAGTGTATTTTTGGGGGTCTGAAATAGACTAACCTACATGACATTATTTCTTAAGGAAGTAAATTCGTTCGGTAATGGCACTTGAGCAGGCTTCTGGAATGAATTTTGCTCGTTAGGCGGGGGACCAATGTACCATGGAATTTATGAGAGAAGTGATTGAGACATATGAGAATGGTATGCGGGTGCTAGAACTTGCCAGGATGTTTTGGAAAAACAAATCAACAATTGCAACTATCCTGTCAAAGAATGAACAGATCAAGGAGGATGATGTTGCCAAAGGAGTAAATGTGCTTACGAAACAAAGATCACCAATAATGGAACAAATGGAAAAGTTATTATTATTGTGGATTAAAGAAAAACAAATAGTGGGAGACAGTGTAGTGGAGTCTGTTATTTGTGAGAAGGCAAGGCATTTGCATGAAGATCTTGTGAAGAAAACTTCTGGAACAAGTGCTGCTGTTAGTGAATTTAGGGTCAGCAAAGGCTGGTTTGAGAGATTTAAGAGGCATAGTGGCATACACAGTGTTGTAAGGCATGGTGAGGCTGCAAGTTCAGACAAACATTCTGCTGAAATGTTTGTGCAGGAATTTCAGGACTACATAAAGAGTGAAAATTTGAAACCCCAACAAGTGTTTAACTGTGACGAAACAGGCCTGTTTTGGAAGAAAACGCCCAATAGGACCTACATCATGCAGAAGGAAAACACACTGCCAGGACATAAGCCTATGACAGACAAGCTAACTCTCATGTTGTGTGGCAATGCAAGTGGGGATTTCGAAGTGAAGCCTTTACTCGTGTATCACTCTGAAACTCCCAGAGTGTTCAAGAAACACAATGTTCACAAGAAAAGATTGTGTGTGATGTGGAAATCAAATCAAAATGCAAGGGTCACAAGGTCAATTTTCAAAGATTGGGTTGATGATGTGTTTGGCCCAAGTGTAAAAAAAAACCTTCAGGATAACAATTCGGGACTCAAGTGCCTCCTGGTACTGGACAATGCTCCTGCACATCCTCCAGACTTGGAAGACCAACTGTCTAGGGACTTAAAATTTATAAAAGTGAAGTTCTTGCCTCCTAACACCACTCCTCTTCTCCAGCCCATGGACCAGCAGGTCATTTCTAACTTCAAGAAATTGTATAAAAAAGCAGTGTTTCAGAAGTGCTTTGAAATGACCTCAGACACTGAACTGACCCTTAGAGATTTCTGGAAGAATCACTTCAATATCTACAACTGCATAGGCCTTATAGGTAAGGCTTGGGACAGTGTGACTACCAGGACTTTGAACTCTGCTTGGAGACCACTGTGGCCGGATTGTGTCCAACAGAGGGATTTTGAAGTATTTTGCAGCTGTTGTGGAAGATATTGTGACATTGGGGAACAGCCTGGGGTTGGAGGTGAGTGATGAGGATGTGGAAGAGTTGGTGGAGGACCACAGTGTAGAGCTAACCACTTAAGAGCTGCAACAACTGGAAGTGGAACTTCATCAGACCAAAGCTGAGGTTATTGCTTCAGAAAGGGAGGAGGAAAAGGAAGAGAAGGAGGTGCCTTCTGCAGAGATTAAGGAAATTTGTTCTATGTAGACTAAGGTGCAGACATTTGTTGAAAAACACCATCATGACCAAGCTGAAACAAGCCATATCTGCAACATGTTTAGTGACAAAACCTTGTCCCACTTCAGGGAAATGTTAAAGAGGCGCCAGAAACAGAGCACTCTGGACAGTTATTTTGTGCGACAAGGTTCTAGTGACTCTCAAGCTGGTCCTAGTGGCATTAAAAGAAAAAGAAGGGAAGTAACCCCAGAGATTGACTTGTTACTTGAAGCCCTTTTGGAGGGGTACTCCCCTTCCAAAAACTAACTCCTCCCTATTTCCTCCTCCCTATCTTCCAGAAGCCAGCATTAGTCTTCAATAAAGGCATGTAATACTGATTTAATTGTTAAACAAATTATTTTTTTGTGAATATTTTTGTCTGGAACGGATTAATTGTATTTACATTAATTCTTATGGGGAATATTAATTCGGTTAAAGGCCATTTCGGTTAAAGGCCTAGCTCCTGGAACGGATTATGGCTGCTAACCGAGGGTCCACTGTACAATTAATCCATTCCAGACACCCAAAAATATTCACAAAAAATTAATTTTGTAAAGATTAACTATAGTTTTACATACACAAAACACATAATAGCAACACTTAATAACACATAATAACAAGAAATAATAACATAATAATAAATAACATTTACTTAACTTTATTGAAGAGACTTGCTGGCATCTGGAAGATAAGGAGGACAGGGGGGAGGGCTTAGTGTTCGGAAGCGGAATCCCCCTCCATAAGGACTTCAGGTAATAAGTCCCTCTCTGGGGTTACTTCCCTTCTTTGTCTTTTAATCCCACTAGAACAAGCTTGAGTCACTAGACCCCTGTCACATAAAATAACTGTCCAGAGAAGTCTGTTTCTGGCGTTTCTTTAACATTTTCCTGAAGTGGGACAAGGTTTTGTCATTGAACATTTTGCAGATATGGCTTGTTTCAGCTTGCTCAGGGTGGTGTTTTTCAACAAATGTTTGCACCTTAGTCCACATAAAACAAATTTCCTTAATCTCTGAAGTTACCTCACCCTGTCCATCTTCCTCCTCCTGTGAATCAATTTCCTCTACTGTGGTCTGATGCTGTAGGAGATGAAGCTCTTGCAGCTCTTCAGTGGTTAGCTCTACCCTGTGGTCCTCCACCAACTCTTCCACTCCTCGCCACTCACCTCCAACCCCAGGCAGTTCCCCAATGCCACAATACCTTCCACAACAGGCACAGAGTCGTCAAGGTCAGGGTCAGCCTCAAACCCTTCAAAATCCCTCTGTTCGACACAATCCGGCCACAATTGTCTCCAATCAGAGGTCAAAGTCCTGGAAGTCACTCCCTCCCAAGCCTTACCTATAAGGCCTATGCAATGGAGGATACTGAAGTGATCTTTCCAGAACTCTCTTAGGGTCAACTCAGTGTCCGAGGTCACTTCAAAACACTTTTGAAACACTGCTTTTGTGTACAGTTTTTTTGAAGTTAGAAATGACCTGCTGGTCCATGGGCTGGAAGAGAGGAGTGGTGTTAGGAGGCAAGAACTTCACTGTGATGAAACTGAAGTTCTCAGACAAATAGTCTTCCAAGTTGTGAGGATGAGCAGGAGCATTGTCCAGTTATAGGAGGCACTTGAGTCAAAATTTCTTTTCCTGTGGGTATTTTTTCACACTGGGGCCAAACACTCCAGTGAGCCATTCCAGGAAAATTGCCTTCGTGACCCATGCCTTAGTGTTAGCCTTCCAAAACACACACAAATTATTCTTGTTGACATTGTGTTTCTTGAACACTCTGGGATTTTCAGAGTGATACACCAGTAAAGGCTTCACTTTAAAATCCCCACTTGCATTGCTACATCATGAGAGTTAGCCTGTCTTTCATAGGCTTGTGTCCTGGCAGTGCTTTTTCCTCCTGAGTAATGTAGGTCCTCTTTGGCATTTTCTTCCAAAAGAGGCCTGTTTCATCACAATTAAACACTTGTTGGGGTTTGAATTTTTCAGTGTCTACAAACCCTTTAAATTCAGACAAACTTTTCAGCAGCACGTTTGTCTGAACTGGCTGCCTCACCATGCCTTACAACACTGTGTATGCCACTATGTTTCCTAAATCTGTCAAACCAGCCTTTGCTGGCCTTAAAATCACTCGCATCAGCACTGGCTCCAGGCATTTTCACAAATTATCGCCACGGAAACACTATCACCCACTATCTGTTTTTCGTTGATCCACACCGTCAACAACTTCTCAACCTCATCCACTGTTTTTGATCTATTTTGGGCAAACATGTCAACACCTTTTGCAACATCAGCTTCCTTGATTTCTTTTCTCTTTGCCAGGATAGAGGTGCTAGTAGATTTTTTTTTGTTGTACATCCTGGCAAGCTCCCCCACACGTACACCACTCTCATATTTTTCTACTATCTCCTTCAGTTCGATGGTGTTCCTCACGTTCTTTACCACAGGGGTGCCACTAGGACGCTTCTTTGGACCCATGGTGACTTATATTTCACAGTGACAAGCACTAAACACAATAAAATTATTGTGAAATGCTTGAATGAGCGCACTGGGTAATGTTCACTCACGGATAAACAAAGCTAGATTGGCTCATGGCGCCTGCGCAGGGAGGCACGCAAGTGCGGGCAATGCAGACAGGTCTGGTATGCGGGCCGATAGTCGGGGGAAAATTGGGCCGAAAAAAGCGATCGAAACTCGAACCGGCCGATACTCAGACCGGCCGAAAGTCGGGGGTCCACTGTATTACAAACATCTATGCCATACCTGGCTACACGACCATACACAATTGTAAACCAGACCAATTAGGTGGCACAGCTATATACTACTCTGATGAACTTGAATGTACAGTAGACCATTATTTAACCCGGGTTTATTTGGCACGATTTGGTTATAGCATGATTGAAGAATTGCAACACAATTTTATACAACACTTCGTAAAATTAACTTAACACGGTTCAGTTTGCGGGAGGGGAAAAAATATGGAGCGTCGCTCACAGGATACTTCTGGCATTGAGTCAACGAAGGAGACCTAAATATGAGAGAATACATCTATGTGGTAAGTGTGCACCACATAAAACAAATCCTGCAGCACACAGTGCATAATGAAAAAAAAAAAAAACTGAAACCGTAATTTTCGATTAAAACAGCAACTTTAAAGTGTTTTTTCGTATACTTTTTATAGTTGTATTTACGATTTCCTGGTCTCACTTGATAGAATGGAAGATATATGACAGATATAGAGATGATTTTGATTGGTTTTAGTAGTAGAAATGGCTTGAAACTGAGCTCAAAGTAGCGGAAATGTTAAATTTTTGCCGATGTCTAATACGCGCCAGCTGGTGGGTCTAATATACGTTCACAAATGTGGTGATATTATTTGTACAATTATTACAATATTGTATAGCAGTAAATCTTCCATTTTTTAGTTTGAATAAAAATTCATTATGTGAATAAAAAATCAAAATGGAATTCATTTGTAAGGACTAAAAACATAACTAATGAACAGATTTTTTTTTTTTTTTTTAAATTCTTGGACACTGGCACATCCCTTCTAAAAATGGCCTTGGACCCTGAAAGGGTTAAGGGTTAACATGGTAGTTATGTTCCTGAAAACGCTGTGTTAAGTAAAATCGTGTTAGATAAACTGAAGAACTTATGGTGAAAAATAGGGTTACGTTCCTAAGAGCCCCCAGAAAGCCAAACAACTTTTTTTAGACCAACAGATTTTACAAAAATAAAAGTAAATATGTAATTGTAGTTCATTGTTATGATGTATTATGTTGTGTTTACTGCTTAAGATTACAAATGCAACAAATATAATAGTACGTATTTTTTTTTTTTATTAACACATCGGCCGATTCCCACCAAGGCAGGGTGGCCCGAAAAAGAAAAAACTTTCGTCATCATTCACTCCATCACTGTCTTGCCAGAGGGGTGCTTTACACTACAGTTATAAAACTGCAACATTAACACCCCTCCTTCAGAATGCAGACACTGTACTTCCCATCTCCAGGACTCAAGTCCGGCCTGCCGGTTTCCCTGAATCCCTTCATAAATGTTACTTTGCTCACACTCCAACAGCACGTCAAGTATTAAAAACCATTTGTCTCCATTCACTCCTATCAAATACGCACACGCATGCTTGCTGGAAATCCAAGCCCCTCGCACACAAAACCTCTTTTACCCCTCCCTCCAACCTTTCCTAGGCCGACCCCTACCCCGCCTTCCTCCACTACAGATTTATACACTCTCGAGGTCATTCTGTTCGTTCCATTCTCTCTACATGTCCAAACCACCTCAACAACCCCTCCTCAGCCCTCTGGATAATAGTTTTGATAATCCCGCACATCCTCCTAATTTCCAAACTCCGAATTCTCTGCATTATATTCACACCACACATTGAGGTCAATGTGCGGTGTGAATATAATGCAGAGAATTCAGAGGGGTGTTAATGTTGCAGTTTTATAACTGTAGTGTAAAGCACCCCTCTGGCAAGACAGTGATGGAGTGAATGATGACGAAAGTTTTTTCTTTTTCGGGCCACCCTGCCTTGGTGGGAATCGGCCGATGTGTTAATAAAAAAAAAAAATACGTACTATTATATTTGTTGCATTTGTAATCTTAAGCAGTAAACACAACATAATACATCATAAAAATGAACTACAATTACATATTTACTTTTATTTTTGTAAAATCTGTTGGTCTAAAAAAAGTTGTTTGCTTTCTGGGGGCTCTCAGGAACGTAACCCTATTTTTCACCATAAGTTCTTCAGTTTATCTAACACGATTTTACTTAACACAGCGTTTTCAGGAACATAACTAACATGTTAACCCTTAACCCTTTCAGGGTCCAAGGCCATTTTTAGAAGGGATGTGCCAGTGTCCAAGAATTTTCAAAAAAAAAAAAATCTTATTTTTCTTATGAAATGGTAGAAAAACTTTTTCTGAAGGTAATAAAACAAAAAGCACAAAATTTGATTGAAAATTGACAAAATTATGCTCTTGCGAATTTTGATGTGTCAGCGATATTTACACATTGGCAATTTTGAGGACTTTGACTACCATTTTTGGTCAATTACATTATTCCAGTCGACCAAATTCTTAACTATTTCACTAGTATTACTTCTATTCTATCGATTGAGCACAAGAAATCGCCCAGTCAACTGTTTCAACTACGAAATAAAGTGATTGGAAATTGGTAATTTAGCCAATTTACCTCAAAGTTCAAAATATTTCAATTTCAAAATAGGGTGCAGAATAAACAATGCAGGCATTCCTGGCACTAAACTAACATTTCCTCTGTTCACTAGTTACGTTTTCAGTCTTTACAAATGAATTCCATTTTTATTTTTTATTCACATAATTTTTATTCAAACCAAAAAATGGAAGATTTACTGTTATGCAATATTGTAATAATTGTACAAATAATATCAACACATTTATGAATGTATATTAGACCCACCAGCTGGCGCGTATTAGACGTGTGAGGTCATTTGTTTACTCTTGAACATCGCCAAAAATTTAACATTTCCGCTACTTTGAGCTCAGTTTCAATCCATTTCCAGCACTAAAACCAATCAAAATCATCTCTATATCTCTTATATATCTTACATTCTATCAAATGAGACCAAGAAATCGCAAATACAACTATAAAAATTAAACAAAAAAAAACTGCAAAGTTTCTGTTTTAATCAAAAATTACGGTTTCAGTTTTTTTCTCATTATGCACTGTGTGGTGCAGGATTTGTTTTATACCTGGAGTATACCTGGAGAGAGTTCCAGGGGTCAACGCCCCTGCAGCCCGGTCTGTGACCAGGCCTCATGTTGGATCAGAGCCTGATCAACCAGGCTGTTACTGCTGGCCACACGCAGTCCTAACGTACGAACCACAGCCTGGCTGGTCAGGCACCGACTTTAGGTGCCTGTCCAGTGCCTGCTTGAAGACAGTCAGGGGTTTGTTGGTAATCCCCCTGATGTATGCTGGCAGTTGAACAGTCTTGGGCCCCTGACACTTATTGTGTTGTCTCTCAACGTGCTAGTGGCACCCCTGCTTTTCATTGGGGGGATGTTACATCGCCTGCCGAGTCTTTTGCTTTCGTAGGGAGTGACTCTTGTGTGCTAGTTTGGTACTAATCCCTCGAGAATTTTCCATGTGTATATAATAATGTATCTCTCCCGCCTGCGTTCTAGGGAGTACAGGTTTAGGAACTTCAAGCGTTCCCAGTAATTGAGGTGGTTTATCGCAGTTATGCGTGCCGTGAAGGTTCTCTGCACATTTTCTAGGACAGCAATTTCACCTGCCTTGAAAGGTGAAGTTAGTGTGCAGCAATATTCCAGCCTAGATAGAACAAGCGACCTGAAAAGTGTCAACATGGGCTTGGTATACCTGGTTTTGAAGGTTCTCATTATCCATCCTGTCATTTTTCTAGCAGATGCGATTGCTACGGTGTTATGGTCCTTGAAGGTGAGATCTTTATTTTTTTTTGTGTAATACAAGGTGGGGGGTACTTATAGTTTTACATTAAAGTTGATATTACAAGATGGCCAATAATATGCCTAGGTATGCCTAGGCTTTTCAGGCAGTCTTATGATAGGTCTTACTCAATAGCTATACAATGAATATACAGATTGTAAGGTTAGGTTTACAAAATTTAGGTACTGGAATTTAAAGATTGAGAATTTAACAATTAGTATAAGAAGTTAGCAATTAGTTTATATATTAATGATAAAGGTGATATATTGGCATAATATAGTTTCTATATTGGAGTGTCTTAGGCAAACTTATGACTAGCTTAAGTATTATGAAGCAATAGTTGTATTAGAATTTTGGTTAGAACTCTGCAAATTAAGGGGAATCACAGATATCAAGAAGTGTATTTTGCTGTGGTTAGTAATGTGCAAATTAAGGAGAATCACAGATATCAATAAGTGTATTTTGCTGTGGATATGTGCAAGATAAAGTAGTTTTCGTATGGTTAGCTACCGGTTGGGTGCGTAAGTGAGATAAGATGTTTTTTAACGGTGCTTTTGAAAATGGAGGTTGTGTCTGCAGTTCTAGAGTTTTCAGGCAGGGAGTTCCAGATTTTAGGCCCTTTTATGCGCATTGAATTTTTGTATAGATTTAGTCGGACACGGGGAATGTCAAAGAGATGTTTATGTCTGGTATTATGTCTATGGGTCCTGTCACAACTGTCAAGAAAGTGTTTTAGCTCAGGGTTAAAGTTGGAATTAATGGTTCTATAAATGTAGATAGCAGAGTAGTAAGTATGGATGTTCTGGACTGTGAGTAGGTTTAGGTCTTTGAAGAGTAAGGGGGTGTGCTGCCTAGCGTTGGATTGTGTGATAATTCTTACTGCGGCTTTTTGTTGGGTTATTATTGGCTTTAGGTGGGTAATTGCTGTTGATCCCCATGCACAAATGGCATATGTGAGGTAGGGATAGATGAGTGAGTAGTATAGTGTGAGTAGGGCTGATTGATCACTCCCAGGTCTTTGACATTAGTTTTTCGCTCTATTGTGTGGTTGGAATTTGTTTTGTACTCCGGTGAGATTTTAATTTCTTCACGTTTTCCATATCTGAGTAATTGAAATTTCACATCATTGAACTTCATATTGTTTTCTGCAGCCCATTTAAAGATTTGGTTTATGTCTGCTTGGAGTTTTGCAGTATCCTCAACGGTGGACACTGTCATACAGATTTGGGTGTTATCTGCAAAGGAAGACACGGCACTGTGGCTTATATCCTTGTCTATATCCGATATGAGGATGAGGAACAGGATGGGAGCGAGTACTGTGCCTTGTGGAACAGAGCTTTTGACTGTAGCCGCCTCAGACTTTACTCTGTTGACTACTACTCTTTGTGTTCTACTTGTTAGGAAATTATAGATCCATCTACCCACTTTTCCTGTTATTCCTTTATCACGCATTTTGTGTGCTATTATACCATGGTCACACTTGTCAAAGGCTTTTGCAAAGTTTGTGTATATAACATCTGAATTCTGTTTGTCTTCTAGAGCATCCAGAACCTTGTCGTAGTGGTCCAGTAGTTGGGACAGACAGGAGCGACCTGCTCTAAACCCATGCTGCCCTGGGTTGTGTAATTGATGGGTAACTAGATGAGTGGTGATCTTGCTTCTAAGAACCCTTTCAAAGATTTTTATGATATGGGACATTAGCGCTATTGGTCTGTAGCTCTTTGCTATTGCTTTACTGCCCCCTTTGTGGAGTGGGGCTATGTCTGTTGTTTTTAGTAACTGCGGGATGACCCCAGTGTCCATGCTCCCTCTCCATAGGATGTTAAAAGCATGTGATAGGGGCTTCTTGCAGTTCTTGATGAACACGGAGTTCCATGAGTCTGGGCCTGGAGCGGAGTGCATGGGTAATGTCAGATAGGCATGCATCTGCCAAGTTCTGTGGCACTCTCATAAAAAATTCATTTAGGTCTTCGACTTTCAGTCTGGTTAGCGGTTCGCTAAAAACTGAGTCATAATTGTACTTTAGTAACTCACTAATTTCCTTGCTGTCATCTGTGTAGGATCCATCCCATTTAAGAAGGGGCCCAATACTGGATGTTGTTCTCGACTTTGATTTGGCATAAGAAAAGAAATACTTTGGGTTTCTTTCAATTTCATTTATGGCTTTTAGTTCTTCCCGCGTTTCTTGATTCCTGTAAGATTCCTTTAGTTTTAATTCGATGTTTGCTATTTTTCTGACCAGTGTCTCCCTACGTATTTCAGATATACAGGTATCCCTCAACTTTCGCGTTTTCTACTTTCGCGGGCTTCACACATTCGCGAATTCCCGGCCGCCAAATTCCCAGCCGCCAAATTCCCACTTACCAAATCATATTTAAGTTTCCCGCCACCCGAGCGTCCCTACTACCTTCCCTCCGACCAGGCAGCCAGCCCCCACACCATTCACTCACTGAGTGTTTTCTTCATTCATTATTTGTTATTAAACTACAGTATAACATGTATGTAGTACTATATAGAACAATATTTTGCTATGTTTTCATGCGTTTTATGATTGCTCATGGTTCAATAAGTTAAGGAAGCAGTAAGTAATGAATGTACTAAATAAAGGTTATCTATCTATTACATTTATTCCAAATTGATATCAGAAACATGATAAATACCCTAGAACTGTAATAAAGATGCTGAAATGAATAATATATGCCATATTATATGAGGGGTAACAGAGCAGGCAGATCGCCACCATATATGAGATGTTTACATCAGGGTAAACATGCCTAAATCACTCTTGTCGTAAGAACAAATGCAAAAATAGCATTTATTGTTTTTAGAATAATAATAATTTATAATAATTGATCTGGAGCACTTTAAATGTTATCAGTATTTGGTAGCTGACATTTAGAGCACTCCACAGCAATTATTATTAATTATTATTATAATTATTATTATTTCCCTACTATATTGTAGGGAAATAATAATTATTATTATTAATATTAATATTTTCTTACAATATATTGTAGGGAAATAATAATAATAATAATAATAAATAATAATAATTGCTGTGGAGTGCTCTAAATGTCAACTACCAAATACTGATAACATTTAAAGTGCTCCAGATCAATTATTATAAATTATTATTATTCTAAAAACAATAAATGCTATTTTTGCCTTTGTTCTTACGACAAGATGATTTAGGCCTGTTTACCTGATGTAAACATCTCATATGGTGGAGGTCTGCCTGCTCTGTTACCCCTCATCTATGGCATATATTATTCATTTCAGCATCTTTATTACAGTTCTAGGGTATTTATCATGTTTCTGATACCAATTTGGAATAAATGTAATAGATAGATAACCTTTATTACTAATATTAGTGTAATTACACATTTTATTAGCACTAAGGCTAACATCCAACACCCATGACGACTCACCAGACATTGAATGTTACTGCGCCTCTCCCTCCCTCCACTAGCTCCTCCCACTTCGTAACAATGTTCGATGGTGAATTTAATGTATTTTTCTGTAAGCTTAACTCGTTGTATGTGTATTTTACTTTTTTATTGTTTTCTGTAATATATGAGTTATGCAAATTAAAATAAAGTTATGAAGTTGGAGTTTCATTTTTTGTTCTAATGTATACATATTTAATTCAACATTTGGCATCATTACAAAGTGGGCGGAGCTACAGCAGAGGGAGAAGAAGCAGTGTGTCAGTAACTTGATTCCCCATGACACTTCACAACACTATAAAATACTATTGTATAATTATACTATTACAGGCCTCCCTCCACAGCCAGCTCATGTCAAAATAACATGTATATAGTACATTATTTTAAGATGTTTATATGTGTTTTACGATTGTTCATGGTTCAATAGGTTAAGGAAGCAGTATTGTATTATATTTCCCTACAATATATTGGGGCACCAAACATTCGCGATTTTTCAACATTCACGAGGCTCTTGATCCCCTAACCCTCGCGAATGTTGAGGGATACCTGTATTGGCCTCTTGTAGTCGCTCCGATATTCTCTGCCTTCGCCTGTATAGGGAGCGCCTCTCTCTTGCTAATTTACATCTTCTCCTTCCTTTCCTTAAGGGAATTTGCCTTGAGCAGACCTCAAGTGCCACAGAGTTAATTTGTTCTAGACATAGGTTAGGATCCTTGATGCTTAGGCTATCTTCCCAGTTTATATCATTTAGGACTTGATTTACTTGGTCCCACCTTATGTTTTTGTTATTGAAGTTGAATTTGGAGAAGGCTCCCTCGCGGCTGATCACATTTTGTCGATCTGGGGCTCCCCGCATACATGCCTGGACCTCTATTATGTTGTGATCTGAGTATATTGTTTTTGATATGATGACAGTTCTTATCAGATCATCATTGTTGGTGAAGATAAGGTCCAGCGTATTCTCTAATCTTGTAGGCTCTACTATTTGCTGGTTTAAGGTGAATTTGGTGCAGAGATTTAAAAGTTCATGTGTGTGCGAGTTTTCATCTGAGCTGCCTCCTGGTGTTATCTCTACTACCACATTGTTTGCAATATGTGGTGCACACTTACCACATAGATGTATTCTCTCATATCTAGGCCCAAATTTACCGTTCAAAGCTTATCTGACTGAGCTGAGCTCATGACGTAGATCTACGGTTTGGACCCAGAACTCAAAGCTGTAGAACTACGGCACGGACCCTGAAAGGGTTAAACTGTTCAAACGTAGATCTATGTTCGCTCAAGATCTATGTTCGCTCACGTAGCGCTCCGAACGTAGATCTATGTTTTTTTTACATACTTTCTTATGGAGAAAATCAAGGTCGGAGTGCTACGCGTGTAAACGTAGATCTACATTTGGACAGTTTAAGGGTTAAATGATGGTCTACTGTATAAATTCTACTTTCACAAAGGATGAATATGGTGAATATACATTTCCTAAATTTAAATCCAAAGACCTTAACCCTTTCAGGGTCCAAGCCGTAGATCTATGCATTGTCCACAGTGTTCAAGAATTTAAAAAAAAAAAAAAAAATTCTTATGAAATGGTAGAGAATCTTTTTCTGAAGGTAATAACAAAAAAAGTACAAAATTTGGTGGAAAACTGACGAAATTACACTATCATGAATTTGACTGTGTCAGCGATATTTACATATCAGCGATTTTGCCCACTTTGACTCCTATTTTAGGCCAATTACCTTATTCCAGTTGACCGAATTCTTAGCTATTTCGTATTACTTCTATTTTATCGACTGAGCACAAGAAACTGCCCAATCAACTATTTCAAGTAGCCAATAAAGTGATCAGAAATTGGTAATTTCGCCAATTTCACACACAGTTCATAATATTCCAATTTCAAAACAGCATCCAGAATAAACAATGCAGGCATTCCTGGCACTAAAATAACATTTCCTCTGTTTATTAGTTATGTTTCCAGGCTTTACAGATGAATTCCATTTTTATTTTTTATTTACATAAAGAATTTTTATTCACACCAAAAAATACATGAATTACTCTTATGCAATATTGTAATAATTGTATAAACACTATCAGTGCATTTGTAAATGTATATTAGACCCACCAGTTGACATGTATTGGTCACGTAATGTGATTTGTTTACTCTTGAAAATCAGCAAAAATCAAACATTTCCGCCACTTTGAGCTCAATTAGAAGGTATTTTCAGTCTTAAAACCAATCAAACTCATCTCTACTTCTGTAATATATCTTCCATTCTATCAAATGAGACCAAGAAACTGCGAATACAACAGTAAAAACCACATGAAAATACACAACAAAGTTGCTGTTTTAACCCTTTGGGGGTCGACAGGCCTTCTCAGGAAAGTGTTCCTGGGGTCGAAATTTTTTTGGAAAAAAAAAAATTTATTTTTTCTTATGAAATGATAATCTTTTTCCGATCATAACGCCACCAAAATTATGAAATTTCATCGAAAACTAACGGAATTATGCTTTCGCGAAGTTAGCGGTAGCCATGACACTTACGCATCGGCGATTTTGCCCACTTTGAGCCCTATTTTCAACAAATTCCAATGTTTCAGTCTCCTAAAATTATAGCTATGTCGATAGAACTCCATTTCTTCTATCGATTGAGTACAAGAAACTGCCTATTTACCAATTTCATCTACCCAAAATAGTGGTCAGAAAATGGCAATTTTCCAATTTCACACAAATTTCAAACGATGCCAATTTCAAAATAGGGTCCAGAGTAAACATGGCAGACATTCCTGGCACTAAAATAACATGTTCTCTGTTCATTAGTCATGTCTCCAGGCCCCTGTTCCATTACTTTTGCTTTTCATTTTGAATTTTTATTCTCACAAAAAATAGAAGATTTTCTGTTATGTATACAACTGCATCATTGTAAAAATGGTATAAATAATATCAGAGCACTTGTGCATGAATATAAGACTCGCCAGTTGATGTGTATTGGAGGCATGGTGTGATTTGTTTACTCTTGAACATCGTCAAAAATCGAACATTTTCGCTATTTTGAGCTCAATTTCAAGGTACTTGTCATTGTCATACCAATCAAAATCATCTCTATTTCTGTAATATATCTTCCATTCTATCAAATGAGACCAAGAAAACGAGAATACATAAATAAAAACCATACGAAAATCGACTGCAAAGTCGCTGTTTTAATCGAAAAAAACGGTCAGTTTTTTTTCTCTCATTATGCAGTGTGTACTGCAGGATTTTTTTTATACTGCACACACTGACCACACAAACCCATTCTTTCATATGTATGCCTACCAGACGTTTTCTGCTTAAATTGAGGCCGCTAGAATTTGGGCGTACTAGTACGGCACCAACCCCTGCTCATAAAACGTACTAGTACGGCACCGACCCCCAAAGGGTTAATAAAAAAAAACACAGTCGCAGTTTTTTTCTCATTATGCACTGTGTGCTTCAGGATTTACTTTATATGGTGTACACTTACCACATAGAGGTATTCTCTCATATCTAGGCCCAAATTTACTGATCACAACTTATCTGAGTGAGCTGAGCTCCTGGCGTAGATCTATGGTTTGGACCCTGTGGACAATGCGTAGATCTACGGCTTGGACCCTGAAAGGGTTAAAAAACCTTTAACAGTTGCAGCAATGTACAGAGTACCTCCAATGCAGCCTCTCCTCACTTAAATACGGAGTTCCGTTCCTAAGACCACGTTGTTAAATGAATTCATTGCTAAGTGAGGAGCATACTATAATGGTAGTTTGTGTCAACCATCTTTGATATTGTTTTAATGTCACCTTTGCACCATTTATAACATTTCTGGTATATTTTTAAATGTTTATATAGTAGTGTACTGTATATTGAAATAGAATAGAGGAAATCAGCTCTAATATACATTGTTTGATACAAATACTGGTCAGAGAGCCCGTCATAAGTCTGAGGCGTCGGTAAGCGAGTACGTCACTAAGTGAGGAGTGGCTGTGTTTACTCATTTAGTGGAAAACTAAGAAACTGATAACTGATGCAGAGATGAATAAACACCACCTGATAAAGGTGACTTCAACATATACCTCCTCCATGACCATGATCCAAAAATAACTGAATTGACAAACACTATGAGCAGCTGCTTACTTCTACCAACAATAACAAAAGCTACAAGAATCTCCAAGACAAATGCATCTTCACTTGACCATATCTGGACAAACACTATATTCCCATTAAAAGCAGGAATAATCACAGATAACACCACTGACCACTATCCCACCTTTCTCATAACCAACTTATGTAAATTGCCTCAGGACACAACTAAGATCACCTTCTGACTACATGACGAGTCATTTGTCAATAACTTTATTTCAGCATTAAGTAACATCGACTGGCAAAACAAGCTAGCAGTCAAGCTCAATATTGATGAATGTGTTAATATTTTTTTTACAAAAAATCCAAAACTTCTATAACATGCATTGCCCAATAAAAACTAAGATCACAGCAAAGAGACCAAACAGCCCCAGGCTTACAAGCAGTATCCTCAAATCTATTGATAAAAAAATCTATAGTAGACCGTCGTTTAACGCGGTAGTTATGTTCCTGAAAATGCTGTGTTAGGTAAAACCGTGTTAGACAAACTGAAGAACTTATGGTAAAAATAGGGTTACTTTCCAGGGAGCCCCCAAAAGCCAAACAACTTTTTTTTAGACCAGATCTTGCAAGAATAAAAGTGAATATGTAATTCTAATTCACTGTCGTGATGTATTATCTTGGTTTTACTGCTTAAAATTACAAATACAACAGAAATAATAGTATTTCTTACATTAAATTGTGGGTGCTGGTGTTTGTGGATGATTGTGGAGAGTAGAGAGTTATGCTGTGGCCCTACTGGGCTGAGGTGGATGGTAGAAGTTCTGGTACAGAAGTCGATGGTTGTACTGGAGTGTGCATAAATTCTGTAATGGATTTCTGTTCTATTTTTCTCCGCAGTAAATTATACAACTAATGTTAAGGCATCAGCTGCTCTAGACACCGTTTCAGGGGTCCTCTTCAGTGTAAAAGTCTAAATTTAAGTCAGTAAATCAGTCAGTCCAGTCAGTCAGTAAGTCAAGTAAGTCAGTCAGTAAGTCAAGTAAGTAAGTCAGTCAAGTCAGTAAGTCAGTAAGTCAGTCAGTCAAGTCAGTAAGTCAGTCAGTCCAGTCAGTAATTAAGTCAGTAAGTCAGTCAAGTAAGTCAGTAAGTAAGTCAGTAAGTCAGTCAAGTAAGTCAGTCAGTCAGTAAATCAGTAAGTCAGTCAGTAAATCAGTCAGTCAGTCATCACACAAACTCCTATTTACCTCATTCTTTTTGTGCACAAAGTGACGCTTCATTATGGCCACAGGCTATCTCTTGTCTAATACAGTGGACCCCCGGCTAATGAACAAAATTCATTCCAGAAGCCTGCTCAAGTGCCATTACCGAACGAATTTACTTCCTTAAGAAATAATGTCACGTACGTTAGTCTATTTCAGACCCCCAAAAATACACTTCCACAAGCACTTACAATATTATACTTACATAATTATACGATTTCCGGGATGTTCGTTAGCCGGGGGTCCACTGTATCTCTATTTTCTTCATTAATTCTAAGACTTAAATGCTTAAACCTTTTCTTGCCACTTTCAGCAACACTTGTATGCCTACTGGGTGCCATGATTGCTTGGCAGATTTAAGATATGGCAATTAAAATAAGTACAACAAAACATAATTTTTTAGAGATTAAATAAAGATTTACATACAGAAAAGAATGACAAATATAAAGCACTAATAACATGTATAAATGAACATTTAACATCACACTTACCTTTATTGGCGACTCTTGTTGGTGTATGGAAGACGGAGAGGAGGAGAGAGGGAGGCGAGTTTATTGTTTGGAGGCAGGACAAAATTCTTCAATTTGACACTAATATCAGCTCTACGGCTTATCTATCACAATTCATCTAATATGACATAATAAACAATATTAATAACATAGAAATATGATATATACTCTAGAATGAATAAAATATGTCATTACGAATGTGAGGACTGGTGATAGTGTTTTGGTTGAGTTTATAAGGGCCACTGACCATAAGCCGTACATATAGCGGTGGTGTTGGGCCTGGTAGCAGCAGGCCACCACCACTATTCACACTGAAACAATGTACGTAATTTATAAATAAGAAATATTTACACTTATCTTGGAGGAGATGGTGGCAGAGGGCGGTTCTGGTCTCAGTGCCCCTATATTCCTCAAACAATGGAGGAGTTAAGTTTTGTGTCATCATTTTTCTATCGCTTAATCGCTTAACTTACTTGCTACACTGTTAGTGCTACACTTTATCGCTGGCTGGTGCTATAGCCTTTATCGACTCCACTTTGATACTTTGCTACGATTTCTTTCTTTAATTCTATAGTGTTCCTCACTTTCTTTACCAAAGGACTGGAACTAGGAGCCTTCTTTGGGCCCATGGTGGCTTATTTAGCAGTCACACACAATAATCAAGGGCCAAAAACAATGGATTGTTAACAAATGTTTTGTATGAACTCGCAGGATAATGTTCACTCAACCAGAAACAATGCTACACTGCCTGAGAATGTGTGTGGGAGGTGGGCTTGCGAGCTTTGTATGGGCACTGGGCACTGGACAGGTTCCGAACCATCGACGAAAACTGAGCCAATCGGCGAAAACTAAGTCAACAATTTCACCAAAAAAAGTGCAAGAAACCCAAAATCAGCGAAAACTGAGACACACAAAAACCAAGGGTTCACTGTATGTCATTACATATGTGGCGGTATTGGCGACGGATGAGAGTTTGTCTGGAGACAGGACAAAATACTCCTTGAATATTTTGCTAACATCAACTCTACGGCTTATTTATCTATCATAATTCATCTAATATAACATAATAAACAATATAAATAACATAGAAACCTGATATATACTCTAGAATGAATAAAATATGTCATTACATATGTGGTGGGATCTGCGGCAGACGAGAGTACAGTCATCCCTCGGTTTTCGATTTTAATCCGTTCCAGATGGATCGGCTAAAACCAAAATCGGCGAAAACCAAAACTATTTTCCCCATAAGAAATAATGGAAATTCAATTAATCCATTCCAGAAACCCAGAAGTTTGGAAAAAAAAAATTTAGGGGGCCTTAAAGATAGATTTACATGCACAAATGAATGAACTCTATGTGGCACTTACCTTTATTGAAGACTGATGTTGCTGGATGGAAGAGAGGGAGGAGGGAGAGGAAGAGACCCTATTTTTGGAAGGGAATCCCTTCCATAAGGAATTTAGGTACCAAGTCCTTATCCGGGGTCACTTCCCTGCATGCCTGCTACACTCCCTCCCTGCCTGCTACACTCCCTCCCTGCCTGCTACACTCCCTGCATACCTGCTACACTCCCTGCATACCTGTTACACTCCCTGCATACATGCTACACTCCCTGCATACATGCTACACTCCCTGCATACATGCTACACTCCCTGTGTTACGGCCCCCTACCTAACAATGGTTGTTAGGTAGTTACCTTACCGGCCGGCAGTCAAGGGGGTTACGTCATCAGACCTGATGTTTGACTTCCGAGCCGGCTTGACTGACAGTGTCAACCAGACTCTCCTATACACAACACTGGAGAGTTCACCAGCTCCCTGATACACTACTGGAGTTCGCCAGGCAGACCTGCTTGAGAGTTGCTGACTTTCGCAGTGTGGTGCTGGTGACAGGTCTACAGTGCTCCAGTGCTGAGAGAACTGGAAGCTTTATCCTCTCTAGATCGTGTTACTCGAAAGCAGCTTTGTACTTGTGATGTTTGCAAGGCCAAGTACAGTGATAGTGTTCTCTTCCTGCTTGATATGAGGACACTGTAATGAGGAGAGCGGCAAGTCTGGTCACCAGAATTAGACTATCTATTGGCTTATTCATCGTACCGACCATGTACCTTCGACTATGTACCTGCGACTATGTACTTGAGACTATGTACCTGAGATTGTGTTTACCCAGAGATTGTTACCCGGAGTGTCAGGTATTCAGTGGTGCATCCAGAGAGTTTGTGACGGTGGCACGACACAAGTTAATAGTCGTGTATTTGGTGTGTGTCAAGACGCGGTGCACAGGTTTTATTAGAGATAGGTTCATGATGCAGGGGGCATGCCATGTGGCACAGAGAAGGTGTTGTGTGACACAGCGATGGAGTCTTATGGTACAGGGAGATCGGGTGTCGTGGAACCCCGTAAGCGTGCCATAAGACAGAGATAAGGGTGTCTGTGGACACGGAGAAGGAGTATCATGACGAGGTATGGTAGTGTCCTGCGTGACACGATGATGGCAGCGACTTGATAAGCACTGAGTATATGATTTTACTTGTGGTATTTTAGTGTACTATGATTTTGTGTATATAAATATGTTTTTACACAGATTAAAAGATTATGTTTTTATTCAGATTATATGTTTTTATATTAATAATAATATATAATATATAATAAATATCTGAAATATGAGATTTTAGTTAGTATTGTGGAAAATATTGGGTATTTTCCCGAAAGGTTATACTCGATAGCCTTTCTAATGTGAATATTCTTAATGTGTGGCTGTTGGTTCGTATTTTACTTGAGATCAAAACAGAACCATCACGACGGTAGCGTGGGTACGCGGTGCTGGGTCAAATGAAGTCGCCCAGGCAGTCGCTCTCGTGGGATAAGCGAATCGAGGTGAACGATGGGAGGGCTCTGGATATAATGGAGATGGAAATCGGCGTTTACTACGACCAAATCGCGGTTAATGGTCTCTCTTCACAATAGTGAATGTTGTGAATATTCGCCGGGCATAATGTGGGACATTAAGTCCAAGAAACTATAATAATAGAGTGATAATGTGTTAAATAGTGAGCGACGCCGTCATGGCGGTGTTGATGGCGGAAATGTGCGTCGATTCGATCAGTGTTCATCTTACACAATTATTAATGGATTAACTTCTAACGAGAGTAAATTAATGGGACATTAACCCGACGTGTGAATAGTGTGTAAAGTGTTACGTATAAACTCTAATGAAGGGTTAGTGAGAGGATGGAATCACTACCCGACCAACCACGTTAATAACGCCCGGTCTCGTGGGCGTAGAGAGTTCAAGGGATCAACTTCTCTTGACTCATCGGGACAACCACCAACATCATCGTCTTGCCGGAAGAATAATCACCGAGCAGGACCACGCATCCGTCGAAGAATAGCGACAAGAATGTGGTTTCTTCCCCACTGTAAGCACTTTATTGTCTAGCAACCGCTGGCCAGTGGTATGTTGGGATAATGTGGGTTTACGGTGGAATGATAATGACGGGATCTTCAAGTGAACAGCAATGGCACGGATAAAGGTGAGTGATATTAAGTTGTACTCTTCCTCCTTCTCCCCAATCAGTCAGACATTAACCCATACAGTCCACAAAATTTAACAATACCGTAACCATTGGTGTTACTCATTCTTAATAAACTGGTCAAGGATAGATGTGGATTTAGAGTGAGAATATCGAAGGGTCCCCTTAAATGTGACCAGGAGTGGGGCAAGTTTTCTCACACGCCTCAACGGGGGTAACCGCGGTAAAATTATACTAGTCAGTCCACTCCCCGGGAGATTATTTTGTTGTAAGTATCGGTGAAGCCCAGACAGGTAATCTCTTAATCCCCCACAAGTATCCCAAACAGTCCGTTTATTACAAATAGTTATTTTTTTTGTAATACCATGCATACATGTTACACTCCCTGCATACCTGCTACACTCCCTACATACATGCTACACTCCCTGCATACCTGCTACACTCCCTGCATACATGCTAAACTCCCTGCATACATGTTACACTCCCTGCATACCTGCTACACTCCCTGCATACATGCTACAATCCCTGCATTCATGCTACACTCCCTGCATACCTGCTACACTCCCTGCATACATGCTACACTCCCTACATACATGCTACACTCCCTGCATACCTGCTACACTCCCTGCATACCTGTTACACTCCCTGCATACATGCTACACTCCCTGCATAAATGCTACACTCCCTGCATGCCTGCTACACTCTTAAACTCCATCGTGTTTCTCACTTTCACCATCATATTTTTCTATTATTTCTTTCTTCATTTCTACAGTGTTCATCACTTTCTTTACCAAAGAAGTGGCACTAGGAGCTTTCTTTGGGCCCATGGTAACTTATTTAGTAGTCACACACAATAATCAAGGGCCAAAAAGAATGAATTGTTAATAAATGTTTTGTATGAACTCCTGGGGTGATGTTCACTCAAGCATAAACAATGCTAGACTGCGTGACAATGTGCGTGGGTGGCGGGCCTACGGCCTTTGTATGTGCGCGGCACTGGTGGACAGGTCCCATACGGTCGGCGAAAACTAAAACAATTGGCGAAAACTGAGACAAATTTTCCCCGAAAAAAGTCGGCGAAAACCAAAATCAGCGGAAACTGGGACAATCAAAAACCAAGGGATGACTGTATGTCTGGATACAGGACAAAATACTCCTTGAATATTTCGCTAATATCAACTCTACAGCTTATGTATTTATCACAATTCATCTAATATAACATAATAAACAATATAAATAACAAAGAAACTGTAGACAGCCTGTACTGTCTGCATAGACAGCCTATGTTGTCTGCCAGCCGAGAAAGATGTAAGCTGGAAGCCTACAAGCCTAGTTCCCATAGTTTCCACCAGAGGGCAAGCCGGTGGGCATTCCAGTCAGCCCACCCCTGCCTCTCACTCACGCAGCGGCCTTCACTCAGTTAACAGGGCTACTCCTCTCTCCTTCGCGGGCATGGCCCTCCCGGGCCATGGGGACAAATACACTGCCTGTGTACCCTCACGTTATTGCAAATAAAGTAAGAAGCCTCCAAAGCCTTATCATTGTCACCGCCACCTTGCAGCAGAACGCCGAAATAAACATTAGAAAACATTGGTGGACAGCGGCAGTCGCAGCAGATGTGTTGCCCGAGGAGGGAAGGAAAAAGAATGAAGTTGTCTTTACTTCATCACCCTACACAAGAAGCATCCATCTCTCAACAAGTTATCCTGATGTCGTGTCTGCAAATCTCAGCATCCAGACACAAGCACGAGCAGGATCCATTCCAAAATTTGTCGAATTTCTCCGAGTAGTGGCATCCCTGCAACTCCACGCCACAGCATCTCACGCTGTTTCTCAGTCATGTGCTCAGCCTTACCAGCATTTTCTGCTGTTGTTGTTAAGCTCAGCACGGCTATTTCAGCAAGTCAGAGGTGAGTTTGTGGTGATTTCAGCGTCCAGTGTGGGTGTCTCCCTCATGTGGTGGATGAGTGAGGAAGGTAGGCGCGCGGTCCTGTCTCTCACCACACACGCTCACCCTAGCGTATGCCACCTCTATGCTCTCACTCCCTCTCTGCCGTGTTTTCTGTGAATTTCCCTGTGAATTCCTGCCAGAGCTGTGTATCCGAGTGCCCACGTGGGTTACCAAGCCAGATGTCCCAAGGCACATGCTGTGGCCTGCTGCCGCATCAACCCATGACGTCACCATGCCACTGACGTCACCCACGATACTGTCTGACTTCACGACGTCACCTTGCTGCTGATGTCACTCGCGATGTCAGTCCATGACATCCATCACGTCACTCCTCGCGACGTCTGCTGACGTCACCTCGTGATGTCACCCCATGACATCACCAGGCCATTTTCTTCCAAAACAGGCCTGTTTCATCACAATTAAACACTTGTTGGGATTCGAATTTTTCAGTGTCTATGAACCCCTTGAATTCCTGCACAAATTTTTCACCTGCGCATTTGTCTGAGCTGGCTGCCTCACCATGCCTCACAACACTGTGTATGCTACTATGTCTCTTAAACCTCTCAAACCAGCCTCTGCTGGCTTTAAAATAACTCACATCAGCACTGGTTCCAGGCATTGTCTTGACAAGATCTGCGTGCAACTGCCTTGCCTTTTCACAAGTTATTGCCGTGGAAATACTATCACCCGCTATCTGTTTTTGATTGATCCACACCAGCAGAGGTGGAGAGAGAATGGGAGAGGGAGAGGGGGAGGAGGTGGGTGAGAGAGGGGAGGAGGTGGGTGAGAGAGGGGAGGAGGTGGGTGAGAGAGGGGAGGAGGTGGATGAGAGAGGGGGAGGAGGTGGGTGAGAGAGGGGGAGGAGGTGGGTGAGAGAGGGGGAGGAGGTGGGTGAGAGAGGGGGAGGAGGTGGGTGAGAGATAACTTCTCAACCTCATCCACTGTTTTCGATCTTTGTTTTGTAAAAATATCAACCCCTTTTGCAACATTAGCTACCTTGATTTCTTTTCTCTTTGCCAGGATAGTGGTGATAGTAGATTGTTTTTTTCCATACATCCTGGCAAGCTCACCCACACGTACGCCACTCTCATATTTTTCAACAATCTCTTTCTTCAGTTCGATGGTGTTCCTCACTCTCTTTACCACAGGGGTGCCACTAGGAAGCTTCTTTGGACCCATGGTGACTTATTTCACAGTGACAATCACTAAACCACCAAAAAAGACACCAAATGTTTTGTGAATGTTTGAAAGAGCGCGCTGGGTATTGTTCACTCAAGTGTAAACAATGCTGGACTGGCGTCCTGGGAGGAGGCGTGCAAGCGAAGAGCAGGCAGACAGGTCTTGTACGTATCGGTAACCAACCGCTAACCGAGTAAATATCGCTACCTGAGAAAAATATTGGCTGTAAAAAGCAACCGTTAACCGAACAAATCATTATCTGGAATGATCGTTAGCCGAGGGTCCACTGTACAATTAATCCGTTCCACCCAAAAATTTTCACAAAAAATGCATTTTAATTATAGTTCTACATACACAAAACAACATTATTAACACATACGTGTAATTATAAATACTACTACATAATAAATAATAAATAACAGATTAATAAATAGCATTTACTTACCTTTATTGAAGAGAGTTGCTGGCATCTGGAAGATAGGGAGGAGGACAAGGGAGGGTGTTAGTGTTTGGAAGGGGAATCCCCTTCCATAAAGACATCAGGTAACAAGTCCTTATCTGTGGTTACTTCCCTTCTTTTTCTTTTAATGCCACTAGGACCAGCTTGAGAGTCACTAGACCCCTTCCTAGAAAAATAACTGTCTAGAGTCCTCTGTTTCTGGTGACTCTTCAACATTTTCCTGAAGTGGGGCAAGATTCTGTCACATGTTGCAGATGTGGCTTGCTTCAGCTTGCTCAGGGTGGTGTTTTTCAACAAATGTCTGCACATCAGCCCATTTGGAACAAATTTCCTTTATCTCTGAAGAAGTTACTACCTCACCCTGTTCATCCTCCTCCTCTGAATCAATTTCCTTAAATGTCGTCTGTTGCAGTTCCTGATGAAGCTCTTTCAGCTCTTCAGTGGTTAGGTCTACCCTGTGCTCCTCCACCAACTCTTCCACATCCTCACCACTCACCTCCAACCCCAGGGACTTGCCCAATTCCACAATAGAGTCCACAACAGGCACAGGGTCGTCAGGGTCAGGGCCAGCCTCAAATCCTTCAAAATCCCTCTTTTCAACACAATCCGGCCACAGTGGTCTCCAAGCAGAGTTCAAAGTCCTGGAAGTCACTCCCTCCCAAGCCTTACTTATAAGGCCTATGCAATGGACGATACTGAAGTGATCTTTACAGAACTCTCTTAGGGTCAAATTAGTGTCCAAGGTCACTTGAAAGCACTTTTCAAACAATGCTTTTGTGTAGAGTTTTTTGAAGTAAGAAATGACCTGCTGGTCCATGGGCTGGATGAGAGGAGTAGTGTTAGGAGGCAAGAACTTCACTGTGATGAAACTGAACTCATCAGACAAATAGTCTTCCAAGTTGTGAGGATGAGAAGGAGCATTGTCCAGTACCAGGAGGCACTTGAGTCCCAATTTCTTTTCCAGGAGGTATTTCTTCACACTAGGGCCAAACACTCTAGTGAACCATTCCACGAAAAAATCCTTAGTGACCCATGCCTTGGTGTTAGCCTTCCAATGCACACACAAATTATTTCTGTTAACATTGTGTTTCTTGAAGGCTCTGTGATTTTCTGTGTGATACACCAGTAAAGGCTTCACTTTGAAATCACCACTGGCATTGGCACAAAGCATAAGAGTTAGCCTGTCTTTCATAGGCTTGTGTCCTGGCAGTGCCTTTTCCTTCTGAGTAATGAAGGTCCTGTTTGGCATTTTCTTCCAAAACAGGCCTATTTTATCACAATTAAACACTTGTTGGGGTTCGAATTTGTCAGTGTCTACGAACCCCTGGAATTCCTGCACAAATTTTTCAGCTGCACGTTTGTCTGAGATGGCTGCCTCACCATGCCTCACAACACTGTGTATGCAACTACGTTTCTTAAACCTCTCAAACCAGCCTTTGCTGGTTTTAAAATCACTCGCCTCAGCACTGGTTCCAGGCATTGTCTTGACAAGATCTGCATGCACCTGCCTTGCCTTTTCACAAATTATCGCCGTGGAAATACTATCACCCGCTATCAGTTTTTCATTGATCCACACCCCCAACAACTTCTAAACCTCATCCACTGTTTTCGATCTATTTTTCGTTAATATATCAACCCCTTTTGCAACATTAGCTTCCTTGATTTCTTTTCTCTTTGCCAGGATAGAGGTGATAGTAGACATGTTTTTTCCGTACATTCTGGCAAGCTCACTCACACGTACACCACTCTCATATTTTTCTACTACAGGTCTCCCTCAACATTCACGTTTTCCACTTTCGCAGGCTTCACACATTCGCGAATTCCCGGCCGCCAAATTCCCAGCCGCCAAATTCCCACCTACCAAATCATATTTAAGTTTCCCGCCACCTGAGCGTCCCTACTACCTTCCTTCCGACCCGGCAGCCAGCCCGCCCACCACTCACTCACTGAGTGTTTTCTTCGTTCATTATTTGTTATTAAACTACAGTATAACATGTATGTAGTACTATATAGTACAATATTTTACTATGTTTTCATGCATTTTATGATTGTTCATGGTTCAATAGGTTAAGGAAGCAGTAAGTAATGAATGTACTAAATAAAGGTTATCTATCTATTACATTTATTCCAAATTGATATCAGAAACATGATAAATACCCTAGAACTGTAATAAAGATGCTGAAATGAATAATATATGCCATATTATATGAGTGGGGTAAGAGAGCAGGCAGACCGCCACCATAAAAGATGTTTACATCAGGGTAAACATGCCTAAATCACTCTTGTCATGAACAAATGCAAAAATAGCATTTATTATTTTTAGAGTAATAATAATTTATAATAATTGATCTGGAGCACTTTAAATGTCATCAGTATTTGGTAGCTGACATTTAGAGCACTACACAGCAATTATTATTATTATTTATTATTATTATTTCCCTACAATATATTGTAGGGAAATAACAATTACAGTGGAACCCCGGTTAACGAACACCCCGGAAATCGTGTAATTATGTAAGTATAATATTGTAAGTGCTTGTGGAAGTGTATTTTTGGGGGTCTGAAATAGACTAACCTAAATGACATTTTTTCTTAAGGAAGTAAATTCGTTCGGTAATGGCACTTGAGCAGGCTTCTGCAATGAATTTTTTTCGTTAACCGGGGTTCCACTGTATTATTATTATTATTAATATTATTTTTATTATTTCCCTACAATATATTGTAGGGAAATAATAATAATAATAATAATAATAATTGCTGTGGAGTGCTCTAAATGTCAGCTACAAAATACTGACAACATTTAAAGTGCTCCAGATCAATTATTATAAATTATTACTATTCTAAAAACAATAAATGCTATTTTTACATTTCTTCTTATGACAAGAGTGATTTAGGCATGTTTACCCTGATGTAAACATCTCTTATGGTGGAGGTCTGCCTGCTCTCTTACCCCACTCATATAATATGACATATATTATTCATTTCAGCATCTTTATTACAGTTCTAGGGTATTTATCATGTTTCTGATATCAATTTGGAATAGATGTAATAGATAGATAATCTTTATTACTAATATTAGTGTAATTACACAACATTTTATTAGCGCTAAGGATAACATCCACCACCTATGACGACTCGCCAGACACTGACTTACTGCTCGCCTCTCCTCCCTCCAATAGCTCCTCCCACTTCGTAACGATGTTAGATGGTGAATTTAATGTACAGTGGACCCTCGGTTAACAAAAAAAATTCATCCCAGAAGCCTGCTCAAGTGCCATTACCGAACGAATTTACGTCCTTAAGAAATAATGTCACGTAGGTTAGTCTATTTCAGACCCCCAAAAATACACTTCCACATGCAATTAAAAAATTATACTTACATAATTGTACGATTTCCGGGGTATTCGTTAACCGAGGGTCCACTGTATTTTTCTGTAAGCTTAACTCGTTGTATGTGTATTTTACTTTTTTATTGTTTTCTGTAATATATGAGTTATGCAAATTAAAATAAAGTTATGAAGTTGGAGTTTCATTTTTTTTTTCTAATGTATACATACAGTGGTACCTCGACTTACGATATTTTTTCATTCCAGAATGCTGTTCAAGTGCCATTACCAAACGAATTTATCTCCATAAGAAATGATGTAAAATAGACTAGTCCTTTTAGACCCCCAAAATTACACTTACAAAAACATTTAAAAAAATAAACTTACATAAAAGGGTGTGTTTGGGGACCATCGTAAGTCGAGATACCACTGTATTTAATTCAACATTTGGCATCATTACAAAGTGGGCGGAGCTACAGCAGAGGGAGAAGAAGCAGTGTGTATGTAACTCTTGATTCCCCATGACACTTCACAACACTATAAAATACGTATTGTATAATTATACTATTACAGGCCTCCCTCCACAGCCAGCTCATGTCAAAATAACATGTATATAGTACATTATTTTACGATGTTTATATGTGTTTTATGATTGTTCATGGTTCAATAGGTTAAGGACCGTGCTGTATAACCCTTGTGGTTTAGCACTTCTTTTGATTATAATAATAATAATAATAATAGGTTAAGGAAGCAGTATTGTATTATATTTCCCTATAATATATTAGGGCACCAAACATTCGCGATTTTTCAACATTCACGAGGCTCTTGATCCCCTAACCCTCGCGAATGTTGAGGGAGACCTGTATCTCCTTCTTCAGTTCGATGGTGTTCCTCACTTTCTTTACCACAGGGGTGCCACTAGGAAGCTTCTTTGGACCCATGGTGACTTATTTCACAGTGACAATCACTAAACCACCAATAAACAGGGTAAATTTATTGTGAAATGTTTGAAAGAGCGCGGTGGGTAATGTTCTCTCAATGGTAAACAACACTAGACTGGCGTCCTGTGCGGCGAGGCGCGCAAGCGTGGGCAGGCGGACAGGTCTGGTACGGACCGATACACGAGGGAAACATAGACCGAAAAAAGCAACCGAAACACGAAATAACCGATAATCGGACCAACCGAAACACGAGGGATCACTGTACAGTGGACCCTCGGTTAACGAATACCCCAGAAATCGTGCAATTATGTAAGTATAATTTTGTAAGTTCTTGTGGAAGTGTATTTTTGGGGGTCTGAAATAGACTAACCTACGTGAAATTTTTCCTTAAGGGAGTAAATTCGTTCGGTAATGGCACTTGAGCAGACTTCAGGAGTGAAGTTTTTACGAAACTCGGGGGTCCACTGTATATGTTTTTATTTCGTGTTCTGTGCCCTGTTCTTGCGAGAGAGAGACTGAGTTTTTTACTGCCACTCATGGTCAGGGTCAACCATGGGTAGGTGGCCGAGCGATGTAGACTGCCTGTACTATCTGCATAGACAGCCTATGCTGTCTGCCAAATGTAAGCTGGAAGCCTACATGCCTAGTTTCCATAGTTTCCACCAGAGAGCAAACCGGTGGGCATGCCAGCCAGCCCACCCCTGCCTCTCTCTCACTCACGCAGCGGCCTTCACTCAGTTAACAGGCCTACTCCTCTCTCCCTCCCGGGCCATGGGCACAAACACACTGCTTGTGTACCCTCACGTTATTGCAAATAAAGTAAGAAGCCTCCGACGCCTTGTCACTGCCACCTCAGCGTTGTAGCAGAACGCCGAAATAAACATTAGAAAACAAAACCTGATGTATATTCTAGAATGAATAAAATGTCATTAGATATGTGGCGGTGTCGGCGACGAACGAGAGTTCGTCTGGAGACAGAACAAAATACTCCTTGAATACTTTGCTAATATCAACTCTTCGGCTTGTTTATCTATCACAATTCATCTAATATGACATAATAAACAATATAAATAACATAGAAACTTGATACTATATACTCTAGAAGAATAAAATATGTCATTATGTGACAAGTGGAGGTGGCCACAACCGCTCCCGCATTGTTGTAGTATTCACTGCCATCTAGTGACGGCCTTTTGAAGCCGTCAATTATTATAATTATTATTATACAGCCTCTCCTCACTTACCAACGTACAGTGGTCCCTCGGTTTTCGTGTATCTCTGTTTTCGTGTATTTCAGTTTTCGTGTAGTTTTTTCGTGGAAAATTGCCATCTGTTTTCGTGTGTTCCCTCCGTTTTCGTGCTCGGTCCGGAACCCTGTCCAGTGCCCAGCGCACATACGAAGCCCGCAAGCCCGCCTCCCATGCACATTCTCAGGCAGTGTAGCATTGTTTCTGGTTGAGTGAACATTATCCTGCGAGTTCATACAAAACATTTCTTAACAATCCATTGTTTTTGGCCCTTGATTATTGTGTGTGACTGCTAAATAAGCCACCACGGGCCCAAAGATAGCTCCTAGTGTCAGTCCTTTGGTAAAGAAAGTGAGGAACACCATAGAATTAAAGAAAGAAATCGTAGCAAAGTGGTGAGAGGCAGTGGTGATGAGAGGCAGTGGTGGTGAGAGGCAGTGGTGGTGAGAGGCAGTGGTGGTGAGAGGCAGTGGTGGTGAGAGGCAGTGGTGGTGAGAGGCAGTGGTGATGGGAGGCAGTGGTGGTGAGAGGCAGTGGTGATGAGAAGCAGTGGTGAGAGGCAGTGGTGATGAGAGGCAATGGTGGTGAGAGGCAGTGTTGATGAGAGGCAATGGTGGTGAGAGGCAGTGGTGATGAGAGGCAGTGGTGCTTGTTTGTTGGTTGAGGCAGTGTTAGAGGCAGTGGTGATGAAAGGCAGTGGTGGTAAGAGGCAGTCTTAATGTAGAGTGAGAGGTGTGTAAACAAAATTAAATGAATAAACGAGAGAGAATGAGAGTGTAGAAGTTTCGGTAGTTTTGCCAACAAACTAGTTGTTGTTGTTGTTGCTGCTGTTGTTGTTACCAGCCAGCCTGGACAGGAATGATTTCTGTTCACACCTTGAAGCGACTGGAAAGAAGCGGTGGTAGAGGCGGTGATGAGAGGCAGTGGTGGTGAGAGGCAGTGGTGGTGAGAGGCAGTGGTGGTGAGAGGCAGTGGTGGTGAGAGGCAGTTGTGGTGAGAGGCAGTGGTGGTGAGAGGCAGTGGTAGTGAGAGGCAGTGATGGTAAGAGGCAGTCTTAATGTAGAGTGAGAGGTGAGTAAACAAGATTAAATGAATAAACGAGAGAGAATGAGAGTGTAGAAGTTTCGGTAGTTTTGTCAACAAACCAGTTGTTGTTGTTGTTGCTGCTGCTGCTGTTGTTGTTACCAGCCAGCCTGGACAGGAATGATTCCTGTTCACACCTTGAAGCGACTGGAAAGAAGCGATGGTAGAGGCAGTGATGAGAGGCAGTGGTGGTGAGAGGCAGTGGTGGTGAGAGGCAGTGGTGGTGAGAGGCAGTGGTGGTGAGACAGTGGTGGTGAGAGGCAGTGGTGGTGAGAGGCAGTGGTGGTGAGAGGCAGTGGTGATGAGAGGCAGTGGTGGTGAGACAGTGGTGGTGAGAGGCAGTGGTGGTGAGAGGCAGTGGTGGTGAGAGGCAGTGGTGATGAGAGGCAGTGGTGGTGAGAGGCAGTGGTGGTGAGACAGTGGTGATGAGAGGCAGTGGTGGTAAGAGGCAGTCTTAATGTAGAGTGAGAGGTGAGTAAACAAGATTAAATGAATAAACGAGAGAGAATGAGAGTGTAGAAGTTTCGGTAGTTTTGTCAACAAACCAGTTGTTGTTGCTGCTGCTGCTGTTGTTGTTACCAGCCAGCCTGGACAGGAATGATTTCTGTTCACACCTTGAAGCGACTGGAAATAAGTGATCTAATGCAGTTAGCATTACAAACTCCGTTTTCTCTTATACTAATGCGTCTGAAGGAGGAAAGAATAGGAAGATGTTTTCATAGCTGGACCGAGTATGCCCGCCACTACATTCGTAATGAGACACATATTTTATTCATTCTAGAGTGTATATCACGTTTTTATGTTATTTATATTGTTTATTATGTCATATTAGATGAATTGTGATAGATAAATAAGCCGTAGAGCTGATATTAGTGTCAAATTGAAGCATTTTGTCCTGCCTCCCTCTCTCCTCTCCATCTTCCATACACCAGCAAGAGTCGCCAATAAAAGTAAGTGTGATGTTAAATGTTCATTTATACATGTTATTAGTGCTTTATATTTATTTGTTATTCTTTTCTGTATGTAAATCTATATTTAATCTCTAAAAAAATATTTTTTGTTAATACTCCTGGGTGTCTGAAACGGATTAATTGAATTTCCATTATTTCTTATGGGGAAAATGGCTTCAGTTTTCGTGCATCCCTCTGGAACGGATTAAACACGAAAACCGAGGGACCACTGTACTCATTAACCGACAACTCGAAGTTACGACAGGCTCTCTGACAAGTTGTTATTGTATTTGTATACTGTACGAGAACTTGGGTTATGAACGGGCAGCGCAGCGTCTCAGCATCCAGCATCTTAATCTCCTTCTTACAGCCACTCAGTACACTAGCTTTCACAGTCTCCAAGACTACATATTTGTACAAATTTCTTGTTGTTTTTCTTCTTGGAAGAGGAAAATGGAAGAAGTATAAAAGAAGTTCATTGTAAAGGGGTTAGTGATGCGTCTCAGCATCAAACAATCTCCAAGACTACATATTTCGTCTATAAATTTGTACTTTATTGTGCATCCCATAGTAGAAGATAGAGTTAGAAGTGCAGCAGCACTTGGAAGAGGAAAAACAAGAGGAAAATGGAAGAAGTAAAAAAGAAGTTCACAGTAAAGGGGTTAGCTGGTGTGTTCCTCTGTGTTTACATTCTCGGTGTATCATGGCAGCGTAATTAAGAAATGAATAAGCTCAGTGAACAAGGTACGTATGTCGATGGTGATAATAATAATAATAATAATAATAAACAGGTATATCTAGCTACTTCTACTTACACTTTAGGTCACACTACACTGGCATACACATGCATATATATACATACACACATCTAGGTTTTTCTTCTTTTTCTTAATAGCTCTTGTTCTTTTTATTTTCTCTATTGTCCATGGGGAAGTGGAAAAGAATCTTTCCTCCGTAAGCCATGCGTGTCGTATGAGGCGACTAAGATGCCGGGAGCAATGGGCTAGTAACCCCTTCTCCTGTACAAATCTACTAAAAACGAGAAGAAGAAAAACTTTATAAAACTGGGTTGTCTGAATGTGCGTGGATGTAGTGCGGATGATAAGAAAGAGATGATTGCCGATGTTATAAATGAAAAGAAGTTGGATGTCCTGGCCTAAGCGAAACAAAGCTGAAGGGGGTAGGCGAGTTTCAGTGGGGAGAAATAAATGGGATTAAGTCAGGAGTATCTGAGAGAGTTAGAGCTAAGGAAGGGTAGCAATAATGTTGAAGGATCAGTTATGGAAGGAAAAGAGGGAATATGAATGTGTAAATTCAAGGATTATGTGGATTAAAATAAGGGTCGGATGCGAAAAGTGGGTCATAATAAGCGTGTATGCACCTGGAGAAGAGAGGAGTGTAGAGGAGAGAGAGATTTTGGGAGATGTTAAGCGAATGTATAGGAACTTTTGAACCAAATGAGAGAGTAATTGTGGTAGGGGACCTAAATGCTAAAGTGGGAGAAACATGCAGAGAGGGTGTAGTAGGTAAGTTTGGGGTGCCAGGTGTAAATGATAATGGGAGCCCTTTGATTGAACTTTGTATAGAAAGGGGTTTAGTTATAGGTAATACATATTTTAAGAAAAAGAGGATAAATAAGTATACAAGATATGATGTAGGCGTAATGACAGTAGTTTGTTGGACTATGTATTGGTAGATAAAAGACTGTTGAGTAGACTTCAGGATGTACATGTTTATAGAGGGGCCACAGATATATCAGATCACTTTTTAGTTATAGCTACAGTGGGAGTAAAAGGTAGATGGGATACAAGGAAAATAGAATCAGTAAGTAAAAGAGAGGTGAAGGTTTATAAACTAAAAGAGGAGGCAGTTAGGGTAAGATATAAACAACTATTGGAGGATAGATGGGCTAGTGAGAGTGTAGGCAATGGGGTCGAAAATGTATGGGGTAGATTTAAAAATGTAGTGTTAGAGTGTTCAGCAGAAGTTTGTGGTTACAGGCGAGTGGGTGCGGGAGGAAGAGGAGCGATTGGTGGAATGATGATGTAAAAAGAGTAGTAAGGGAGAAAAAGTTAGCATATGAGAGGTTTTACAAAGTAGAAGTGATGCAAGGAGGGAAGAGTATATGGAGAGAAAAAGAGAGGTTAAAGAGTGGTGAAGCAATGTAAAAAGAGAGCAGATGAGAGAGTGGTGAGATGTTATCAGCAAATTTTGTTGAAAATAAGAAAAAGTTTTGGAATGAGATTAATAAGTTGAGGAAGCCTAGAGAACAAATGGATTTGACAGTTAAAAATAGGAGAGGAGAGTTATTAAATGGAGAGTTAGAGGTATCGGAAGATGGAGAGAATATTTTGAGGATTTGTTAAATGTTGATGAAGACAGGAAGCTGTAATTTCGTGTGAGGGCAGGAGGAATAACATCTTGTAGGAGTGTGGAAGAGCCAGTTGTGGGTGTAGGGAAAGTTCGTGAGGCAGTGGGTAGAATGAAAGGGGTAAGGCAGCTGGGATTGATGGGATAAAGATAGAAATGTTAAAAGCAGGTGGGGATATAATTTTGGAGTGGTTGGTGCTATTATTTAATAAATGTATGGAAGAGGGTAAGGTACCTAGGATTGGCAGAGAGCGTGTATTGTTCCTTTGTATAAAGGCAAAGGGACAAAAAAGAGTGCAAAAATTATAGGGGAATAAGTCTGTTGAGTGTACCTGGTAAAGTGTATGGTAGAGTTATTATTGAAAGAATTAAGAGTAAAACAGAAAGCAGGATAGCAGATGAACAAGGGGCTTTAGGAAAGGTAGGGGTGTGTAGACCAAGTGTTTACAGTGAAACATATAGGTGAACAGTATTTGGATAAGGGTAAAGATGTTTTGTGGCATTTATGGATTTGGAAAAGGCGTATGATAGGGTAGATAGGGGGCAATGTGGCAGATGTTGCAGGTGTATGGAATAGGAGGAAGGTTACTGAAAGCAGTGAAGAGTTTTTATGAGGATAGTGAGGCTCAGGTTAGAGTGTGTAGGAGGGAAGGGGACTATTTCCCAGTAAAAGTGGGCCTTAGACAAGGATGTGTGATGTCACCGTGGTTGTTCAATATATTTATAGATGGGGTTGTAAGAGAAGTGAATGCGAGGGTCTTGGCAAGAGGTGTTGGGCTAAAAGATAAAGAAGCAAATACAAAGTGGGAGTTGTCACAGTTGCTTTTTGCTGATGACACTGTGCTTTGGGAGATTCTGAAGAGAAGTTGCAGAGGTTGGTGGATGAATTTGGTAGGGTGTGTAAAGAAGAAAATTGAAAGTGAATATAGGAAAGAGTAAGGTGATGAGGATAACAAAAAGAATAGGTGACAAAAGATTGGATATCAGATTGGAGGAGAGAGTATGGAGGAGGTGAATGTATTCAGATATTTGGGAGTGGACATGTCGGCGGATGGGTCTATGAAGGATGAGGTGAATCATAGAATTGATGAGGGAAAAGGGTGAGTGGAGCACTTCGGAGTCTGTGGAGACAAAGAACCTTGTCCATGGAAGTAAAGGGGGAATGTATGAGAGTATAGTTATACCAACGCTCTTATATGGGTGTGAAGCATGGGTGATGAATGTTGCAACGAGGAGAAGGCTGGAGGCAGTGGAGATGTCATGTCTGAGGTCAATGTGTGGTGTGAATATAATGCAGAGAATCGGAGTTTGGAAATTAGGAGGAGTGCGGGATTACCAAAACGATTGTTCAGAGAGCTGAGGAGGGTTGTTGAGGTGGTTTGGACATGTAGAGAGAATGGAACGAGACAGAGTGACTTCGAGTGTATAAATCTGTAGTGGAGGGAAGGCGGGGTAGGGTCGGCCTAGGAAAGGTTGGAGGGAGGGTAAAGGAAGTTTTGTGTGCGAGGGCTTGGACTTCCAGCAAGCATGTGTGAGCGTATTTGATAGGAGTGAATGGAGGCATATGGTTTTAATACTTGACGTGCTGTTGGAGTGTGAGCAAAGTAACATTTATGAAGGGATTCAGGAAACCGGCAGGCCGGACTTGAGTTCTGGAGATGGGAAGTACAGTGCCGGCACTCTGAAGGAGGGGTGTTAATGTTGCAGTTTTATAACTGTAGTGTAAAGCACCCTTCTGGCAAGACAGTGATGGAGTGAATGATGATGAAAGTTTTTCTTTTTCGGTCCACCCTGCCTTGGTGGGAATCGGCCAATGTGTTAATAAAAAAAAAAATAATAATATAATACAGTGGACCCCCGACTTTCGAACATTCTTCATTTCAGAATGCTGTTCAAGTGCTGTTACCAAACGAATTTATTCCCATAAGGAATGATGTAAATTAGATTAGTCTGTTTCAGACCCCCAAAAATACACTTATAAAAGTGCTACAATAATAAACTTACATAAAAGGGTGAGTTTGGAGTGTTCGAATAGCGAGGGTCCACTGTATGATACATATAATTAATAATAAAATTTATTATTTTTTATTAACACATCGGCCGATTCCCACCAAGGCAGGGTGGCCCGAAAAAGAAAAACTTTCATCATCATTCACTCCATCACTGTCTTGCCAGAAGGGTGCTTTACACTACAGTTATAAAACTGCAACATTAACACCCCTCCTTCAGAGTGCCGGCACTGTACTTCCCATCTCCAGAACTCAAGTCCGGGATAAAGTTTTTCTTCTTCTCGTTTTTAGTAGATTTGTACAGGAGAAGGGGTTACTAGCCCATTGCTCCCGGCATCTTAGTCGCCTCATACGACACGCATGGCTTACGGAGGAAAGATTCTTTTCCACTTCCCTATGGACAATAGAGAAAATAAAAAGAACAAGAGCTATTAAGAAAAAGAAGAAAAACCTAGATGTGTGTATGTATATATATGCATGTGTATGCCAGTGTAGTGTGACCTAAAGTGTAAGTAGAAGTAGCTAGATATACCTGTTATCCAGCGTGTTTATGAGACAGAAAAAAGACACCAGCAATCATACCATCATGTAAAACAGTTTCAGGTTTCTGTTTCACAGTCACCTGGCAGGACGGTAGTACCTCCCTGGGTGGTTGCTGTCTACCAACCTACTACCTATATATAATCATTAAATGTCATACATATTTTGTATAGGATTGATATCTGACATCTAAAGCACTCCAGAGCAATTGTTATTATTATTATTAATTATTATTACAGTGGACCCCCGCCTAACGAGCACCCCGGAAATCGTACAATTATGTAAGTACAGTGGTCCCCCGAGTAACGAAAAAACTTCATCCCAGAAGCCTGCTCAAGTGCTATTACCGAACAAATTTACTCCCTTAAAGAATAATGTCACGTAGGTTAGTCTATTTCAGGCCCCCAAAAATACACTTCCACAAGCACTTACAATATTATACTTACATAATTGTACGATTTCCGGGGTGTTCGTTACTCGGGGACCACTGTATAATATTGTAAGTGCTTGTGGAAGTGTATTTTTGGGGGTCTGAAATAGACTAACCTACGTGACATTATTTCTTAAGGAAGTAAATTTGTTCGGTAATGGCACTTGAGAAGGCTTCTGGAATGAATTTTGCTCGTTAGGCGGGGGTCCACTGTATTATTATTATTACATTCTCTGTGTCTCTCGTGCCAGCTTAATAAATGATTAACCCTTTGACTGTTTCAGTCGTATATACAGTCATCCCTTGGTTTTCGATTGTCTCAGTTTTCACCGATTTTGGTTTTCGCTGACTTTTTTCGTGGAAAAATTGTCTCAGTTTTCACCGATTGTCTCAGTTTTCGCTGATCATATGGATCTTGTCCACCAGTGCCGCGCACATACAAAGGCCGTAGGCCCTCCACCCACCCACCAACAAGAGGCCTGGTCACAGACCGAGCCGCGGGGGCGTTGACCCCTGGAATTCTCTCCAGGTAGACTCCAGGTAGACACACCACCCACGCACATTGTCACGCAGTCTAGCATTGTTTATGCTTGAGTGAACATCACCCCAGGAGTTCATACAAAACATTTATTAACAATTCATTGTTTTTGGCCCTTGATTATTGTGTGTGACTACTAAATAAGCTACCATGGGCCCAAAGAAAGCTCCTAGTGCCAGTTCTTTGGTAAAGAAAGTGAGGAACACCGTAGAAATGAAGAAAGAAATAATAGAAAAATATGATAGTGGTGTACGTATTGCCGAGCTCGCCAGGATATACAAGAAAAACCCATCAACCATTAGTTCCATTGTGGCGAAGAGAAAAGAAATCACGGAAGCTAATGTTGCGAAAGGGGTGAATACGATAACGAAACTGAGATCACAAACAATTGAAAATATGGAGAAATTGTTGTTGTTGTGGATAAACCAAAAACTAATAGCGGGTGATAGTGTTGTGCAATCCATCATATGTGAAAAAGCAAGGCAGTTGCATGCCGATCTTGTCAAGAAAATTACTGAAACCAGTGTTGATGTTCATGAATTTAAGGCCAGCAAAGGCTTGTTCGAAAACTTCAAGAAGCGAAGTGGCATACACAGTGTTGTAAGGCATGGTGAGGTGCCAGTTCAGATAAACATGGGGCTGAAAAATTTGTGCGTGACTTTAAA
>WNWK01018802.1:0-39111 GCA_009830355.1 Cherax destructor | reverse complement strand
GGAAGACCAGGTACAAGAGGATATCGATGGAAGTTAAAGCACAGATGAATCCCATGGATGTTAGGAAGTACTTTGTTAGTCTCAGAGTAGTAAAGTGGAATGATATTGATATGGAAGTAGAGTCTCAAGTTTTGAGAGTAGATAATTCTAGAGCTCAAGAGGCGGAGAAGATCAATAATGCCGGTTGATGAAGCTTAATTATAAGAGGCTGAGAGAGGAGGCAGGACTCGAACCCTGCCAACACAGATCGGTGAGTATTGTGAGCACACACACACACACACACACACACACACACACACACACACACACACACACACACACATACATACAACCATAAATCTAACCCCAGCAGGATTTACAATGCCACCAACAATTGAAAAGAGTACAAGCATCAGCATAACAACCAACAGCCATATAATAATGTATCTCTCTCTCTCTCTCTCTCTCTCTCTCTCTCTCTCTCCCTCACCCCAGGATAATCATGAGAGGTAGCAAGGGCCCATTGAACCTCTTTTAAAACATATATGAAAATGTAGTCTCCTCCTCCCTCCCTTATATAAGTGTTGTCCTGAGTGTATGCATGATATATACAGTGTATGTGTGATATTCATTTTGTATATATCGTATTGACTTTATATGTCGTATACAGTGTATGTGTTATATTCACTTTATATGTATCATATTTATATTGTATGCTATATACAGTGACTGTGTTATATAAGGGACCCCAATGGAAATAAGTCACTCTGTCTGACTTTTTTGGGTTATCCAAGGTTCTCTACACATATGCTGCTATGTATGATAATGTATGTAAATGTATTTGTGTATACCTGAATAAACTTACTTACTTATTTACTATATACACAGTATTTGTCATATACACAGTGAGTGATATACACAGTATACGAGTATATGTAATATACACGGTTTAATTTGCAATATACTCCTCATGGTGTATAGTATGATATATACACCATTTTGTTCCCCAGTCAGCTATGCAGTTTCTATCCCTCTCTCCCTTCCCTATCCTCTTCCACCCACACCTCCCCTAATACCACACTGCCCCTCTCTCCCTTCCCTATCCTCTTCCACCCACACCACCCCTAATACCACGCTGCCTCTCTCCCTTCCCTATCCTCTTCCACCCACACCTCCCCTAATACCACACTGCCCCTCTCTCCCTTCCCTATCCTCTTCCACTCACACCACCCCTAATACCACGCTGCCCCTCTCTCCCTTCCCTATCCTCTTCCACCCACACCTCCCCTAATACCACGCTGCCCCTCTCTCCCTTCCCTATCCTCTTCCACCCACACCACCCCTAATACCACGCTGCCTCTCTCCTTCCCTATCCTCTTCCACCCACACCCCCCCTAATACCACGCTGCCTCTCTCCTTCCCTATCCTCTTCCACCCACACCTCCCTAATACCACACTGCCCCTCTCCCTTCCCTATCCTCTTCCACTCACACCACCCCTAATACCACGCTGCCCTCTCTCCCTTCCCTATCCTCTTCCACCCACACCTCCCTAATACCACACTGCCCTCTCTCCTTCCCTATCCTCTTCCACCCACACCACCCTAATACCACGCTGCCTCTCTCCTTCCCTATCCTCTTCCACCCACACCTCCCTAATACCACACTGCCCCTCTCTCCTTCCCTATCCTCTTCCACCCACACCTCCCCTAATACCACGCTGCCCTCTCCCTTCCCTATCCTCTTCCACCACACCTCCCCTAATACCACACTGCCCCTCTCTCCCTTCCCTATCCTCTTCCACCCACACCTCCCCTAATACCACGCTGCCTCTCTCCCTTCCCTATCCTCTTCCACCCACACCTCCCCTAATACCACACTGCCCCTCTCTCCCTTCCCTATCCTCTTCCACCCACACCTCCCCTAATACCACGCTGCCTCTCTCCCTTCCCTATCCTCTTCCACCCACACCTCCCCTAATACCACGCTGCCTCTCTCCCCTTCCTTCTTCACATATTCTATGGTCCCTCATCTGGGTACGAGTATACAAAGGGTCTTCCACGTATACATAACATCTGTATTGTACATAAGTATGCATACAGCTGGCTTACGTATAGGCACTTGTGTGTGTCTGTGATTGCACTCTGTATGTGAGTGCATGCGTGTGGATGTGTGTGCGTGCGTGCGCGCATGTGTGCGTGTATGTGTATCTTGTCAAAGGCACTTTTCAATAAACACGTGGCCTGTTTTATCTATATGGGTGGTCATGTATTATGCCTGTGTGTGTGTGTGTGTGTGTGTGTGTGAAAGAGAGAGAGAGAGAGAGAGAGAGAGAGTTGAGTGTATGGACCCTCGTATACAAACTAATTTTACACGAACGGACTTTACTTTAATTAAATTACTTTAATTAATTAAAAGGAACTGATTTTACTTCGAAGGGATCAGACTTTATTAGGTATCCTCTGAAGAGGGACCTATAAAATGTTGCCTGATTTTTATCCTCTTGTTTTTCTTCCACCCACTTTCGTTTTTGTTTCGCTCGTAACTCAAGAACTCCTCATCCAATGGGCCTCAAATTTTCAGTGTCTGTGTACGGTACCGAGGACCAGATTCTTGGAACAGTTGGCACATTCGGGTGACTTACGACCAAAGTTGCCGAACTCGTTCCCAGGATCCCGGAATGGCTGGGATAACTTCCAAAACCCTCAGTGGCGGAGCTTCGAACATTCAATAAAGTGTTTTCTTAATTCCTCGACAGAGGAGAGTAAAATTCAAATGTATAGTTGCAGATTTGACCATCGTACGTGTAAAATAGAGTGGAATTCATATTTCTGTTTATTCACATTAAATAAATTTCCGTTTTCCTTGTGACTGTCTTATTTAATGACAGCTGCCAGGATAGTAGTTCCATTGTGTTTTGTTTCCATGAAAACAAAATTGTTAGTGTATTAAATAATTAGAAAAGCTTGGAATCGTTGTAATTCCTGCCATAACTGGAGAATAACTCATCTGATCGGCTTCAAATTTTTCACCACTGGTGTAATTTCATGAATTCAGGGTTCACCTTGTTCATATTTACCAGTTTTATTGAATAGTGATGATTATATTCAGTTACTGAATATAATCATCACTATTCAAACATTAATGATGATACATGCTGTAAGAAGGATGATACATGCTGTAAGAAGGATGATACATGCTGTAAGAAGGATGATACATGCTGTAAGAAGGATGATACATGATGTAAGAAGGATGATACATGCTGTAAGAAGGATGATACATGCTGTAAGAAGGATGATACATGCTGTAAGAAGGATGATACATGATGTAAGAATGATGATACATGATGTAAGAAGGATGATACATGCTGTAAGAAGGATGATACATGCTGTAAGAAGGATGATACATGCTGTAAGAAGGATGATACATGCTGTAAGAAGGATGATACATGCTGTAAGAAGGATGATACATGATGTAAGAAGGATGATACATGCTGTAAGAAGGATGATACATGCTGTAAGAAGGATGATACATGCTGTAAGAAGGATGATACATGATGTAAGAATGATGATACATGATGTAAGAAGGATGATACATGCTGTAAGAAGGATGATACATGATGTAAGAAGGATGATACATGCTGTAAGAATGATGATACATGATGTAAGAAGAATGATACATGCTGTAAGAAGGATGATACATGTTGTAAGTAGGATGATACATGCTGTAAGAAGGATGATAAATGATGTAAGGATGATACATGATGTAAGAAGGATGATACATGATGTAAGAAGGATGATACATGCTGTAAGAAGGATGATACATGATGTAAGAAGGATGATACATGATGTAAGAAGGATGATACATGCTGTAAGAAGGATGATACATGATGTAAGAAGGATGATACATGATGTAAGAAGGATGATACATGATGTAAGAGATGATCAGATGTAAGAGATGATACATGATGTAAGAAGGATGATACATGATGTAAGAAGGATGATACATGCTGTAAGAAGGATGATACATGATGTAAGAAGGATGATACATGATGTAAGAAGGATGATACATGCTGTAAGTAGGATGATAATGATGTAAGAGATGATACATGTGTAAGAAGGATGATACATGCTGTAAGAAGGATGATACATGCTGTAAGAAGGATGATACATGCTGTAAGAAGGATGATACATGCCGTAAGAAGGATGATACATGCTGTAAGAGGATGATACATGATGTAAGAAGGATGATACATGCTGTAAGAAGGATGATACATGCTGTAAGAAGGATGATACATGCTGTAAGAAGGATGATACATGCTGTAAGAAGGATGATACATGATGTAAGAAGGATGATACATGCTGTAAGAAGGATGATACATGCTGTAAGAAGTATGATACATGCTGTAAGAAGGATGATACATGCTGTAAGTAGGATGATACATGCTGTAAGAAGGATGATACATGCTGTAAGAAGGATGATACATGCTGTAAGAAGGATGATACATGATGTAAGAAGGATGATACATGCTGTAAGAAGGATGATACATGCTGTAAGAAGGATGATACATGTTGTAAGTAGGATGATACATGCTGTAAGTAGGATGATACATGCTGTAAGTAGGATGATACATGCTGTAAGAAGGATGATACATGCTGTAAGTAGGATGATACATGCTGTAAGAAGGATGATACATGCTGTAAGAAGGATGATACATGCTGTAAGAGGATGATACATGATGTAAGAAGGATGATACATGCTGTAAGAAGGATGATACATGCTGTAAGTAGGATGATACATGATGTAAGAAGGATGATACATGCTGTAAGAAGGATGATACATGCTGTAAGAAGGATGATACATGCTGTAAGAAGGATGATACATGCTGTAAGTAGGATACATGCTGTAAGTAGGATGATACATGATGTAAGAAGGATGATACATGCTGTAAGAAGGATGATACATGCTGTAAGAAGGATGATACATGCTGTAAGAAGGATGATACATGCTGTAAGTAGGATGATACATGCTGTAAGAAGGATGATACATGCTGTAAGAAGGATGATGCATGCTGTAAGTAGGATGATACATGCTGTAAGAAGGATGATACATGCTGTAAGTAGGATGATACATGCTGTAAGTAGGATGATACATGATGTAAGAAGGATGATACATGCTGTAAGAAGGATGATACATGCTGTAAGTAGGATGATACATGATGTAAGAAGGATGATACATGTTGTAAGAAGGATGATACATGCTGTAAGTAGGATGATACATGATGTAAGAAGGATGATACATGCTGTAAGAAGGATGATACATGCTGTAATTTGAGTTGGTGCAAATTTGAAATTTTACTGATTTTTTTTTAAAATCGTTGGAATAAGATCATTTACTAGAGAATGCCTTTTCTGATCGGCTTCAAACTTTCACCGTTGGTGGGTTTTAATGAAAGAAAATTTAGTGTTCACTTTGTGCTGTGTAAATTTCAATTTCACAATTTTATTAAATACATTGTTTCTCACGTAATAGCTAGAGAATGACAATTCTGATCGGTTTCAAACCCTAATCACTGGTGTATCTCAACTGGAAGTATTTTTGTATATAATTGGGGCTGTGTGGGTTCCAAGTGGCCATTTTCTTAAGGCAACTTTATCAAATTTGATAGAGAGAATTTGAAAAAAAAATCGTTTTTTAGGGCATTTTTAAATTTAATGAGGACAGACATTCCTATTTTCAGGATATAGGTTTCAAACTACATAAGTAAGCCTTTTCAAATTAGCTTCAAAGTTGGTGTTTCTTAATGGAAGGTTTAAATTAGATTTGCCCTATATATGTCCAAATTAGCTGTTTTTATTGAAGGAATTATGATATTAATTTCCATATGATGACTTGTGAATTCCTCTTCTGATTATTGAACTGCATAACAAAACTTATGCCGCACTCTGCACTATTCCAATAGCATGCATTAAGGTACAGGAGACTGGGGTTAAGCAGTACGGGGATACATTTCTTGGATCGTCCAGCCACCGAAATGCATCTAGTGGCGTACGAAACATGACTTGGAAGGATGGGGAATTAGACACATGAACAACATCTTGGTATCTTTATTTGTAGACGTTTCGCCCTCCAGTGGCTTTATCAGGAGAGTACGAGCACATAATGTGAAGACACATTCAGAAGACGAGGTAATTAGTCCGTCAGCCTTCATGACTACGGTGTTCTTCACCAACTTCAAGGCTGAGGGACTCATTACCTCAACTTTTGTATATATTTCTTCACATTATATCCCTGTATTGTATTGATAAAGCCACTGGTGGGCGAAACGTCTATAAATAAAGATACCCAGATGTTGCACATGTGTGTAATTCCTCACCTTGTCGGTACTGTGTACCATTTATGTACGACTTGGAAGGAACTGAGGTATAACGTTGAAGGAAGGGATTCTACGTCGAAAGAAAACGACTTTTCTTGGAGGGTAGCGAGAACCCTCGTCTCATTTTTATTAAAGAATCACCAGGTCTCCGGCGCTGACATTACGATTCCTGAGTTTTAATTTTCTTACCCCGAGGGAAGCCATTTCCGGTCTCTAACGTCCCGAAAGTCTTGTCCCAAATTGCAGGAGGCCGCTTTAAAAAATCTGGATAAGAGCGGGTTCCATTCCCTTATTATCCGGCCCTGCCTCCGGATACCACTCTTAATTCCTCGTTATTTATATTTTAGATCGACTTTTGAGACTAGAACGATGGAGTAAAGATGGTGGGTCTCCTGAAGGTGCGGAAGGAATCTCTGACTTTGTCTTATGTTTTTTTTGTCATTTTCGTTTTAATCCTGTGGTGTTGGACTAATTAAAAAAATAATCAGATGAGCTTCTTCACTTGATAGTGTGAGAGAGAGAGAGTGACGCACCGTATATCAAAAACTCTTGTCAAAGGATAATTGTCCTATATGTAAGAGTGTGTGTATAATCTCTCTTTCTCTCCCTCCCTCCCTCGGTTTCTTCCCTATTCCACTGGCATTGTTTTCGTTATACCCCAGTTTTCTTATCTAGTATGTGGCTTAATCCTTGGTGGGGCACCATGTCGAAGTCTTTCCGCTAGTTAAGAAATATGCAGTCTATCTAACCCCCCCCCCGCCCGCCCGTACCTTCTGTGCTTAATCTCCGTGATTTAGTCATACACTTTTAGTGTGGTTTCGAACAATTTTGGCGGTGATAAACTGGTGATAAACTCCAACATTCTGACTTTTAATCTGACTTCTTTTATTTCCAACAGTGTGGCGGCTGTCAGCAGTATGAGGTGTTTATATCGTAGGCTGTGTATTTTTACTCTTGAACGAGTTTTAATTCCCATTTTTTTTACTGTGTGATTTATAAATGGGAGAGGGAAGGGAAAAGAAAAAATAATTGAAGAATCCGTGAACGAAAGATGAAGAATATTAAATGGTGGTTGAAGATAGAAGACGGGGAAGTAAAAAGAAGAGGAGGTAGGAGAAATGCTTTTCCCTTGGATGGTTCCTCTCTTCTTGCGTGAAGATCAAACTCACATTAGTAGCCGATAGATAGTAGGTTGGTAGACAGCAGCCGTTGCCGGAGGTGCTACCTTCCTCGTACGAGAGGGAAATGCAAACCTTTTAAACATTTTGCACTCTGGCAGAAGTGCTGATTGTGTTTTATCTCACAAACATGTAAGATAGCATGTTAATCCTACAAGTGAGACTGAGTCGCGGGGGCGATGATCCCGGAATCATTAACAGATTTAACATTTTTATCTAATTTTACTAGAGGTGAGCTGAGGGAGTATGGCACTGTTTACACCCAGGATTTTGGCATCAGCAGCACCCTGGCGTGTCACTCCGTAAAGCTGGAAATGCCCTTCACAAAAGACATTATAGCATCACCTAAAAAATATTCGAAATTGTTATTTTTACTGGCGTATATTTGAAGGTTATTGTTTTGGTATGTGTGAAGGCAGTGTAGTGTAATCCCACTTTTGTTTAAATGTTTGTGTTGGATGAGAATACTCACTGTGAAGTGCTGCAACAAGTACTGAGATTAGTAACATTTTCTGCGCTAGAGAAAGTCACAGTAAGGTGGCTGCAACATTTAACAACTAAAATACACAGCGGAGACAAACCTTTAAACTAAGTTTGGGTCCGTCCTGGTCCACCATCACTGGCAACTTAATACTCCTGAACGAACCCAAACGTCGTTTAAAACTTTATCTCTAATTTATAAGTTTTTAATTTATACATTAAGTATTTTAGTTAAATATATTCGAATAACGTCATCAAATGCAAACTCTTTCGAAAGATGAGAGAAAAATATTTTGGACAATTGGCCATTTCAATGAAAAAAAATCTTAACTTCCTAAGCAGATTTATGACCCTCTAAAAATTTCTCATAACAAACCACTATATACTTTATTACAGGCTTATTAAAACCCGGAAAGCCGTAAATTCCTTAACACGTAATATAGATTGTTAATGTGAATTAAGGAGGCCAAACCTCCATGGTTATTCCTTAACATTTTCCCAATTAATTATTTTTCGAGATTCACCCTTAGCACACAATTTAAGGAGACTTTTAATATATGTCAAGGTAGGTAGTAATGAACGACTTGCACTTAATACACGGGAATTGCCGGGCCTTCTACATGCCACGAACACGGTTCCAGTCCCCGTCTAATCTGTGTATACCCGTGGCCGGGTTCTAGAGTTCTCTCGCAGCCCCGCCTAAAGACAGAGCCTCTTTATTTACTACCTGGTCTACCAGACTGTTGCTGCTAACACCTTGTGGAGACATTACGAGAATAATATTAGGCTTCTCATCTTGCATCATTGATATTATATTCACGGGGAAGAGTAAAACCCGTAAGAGTGATGCGGCACCTGGGCAATGGAAGGTAGTCAGGTTTGATTCAAGTTTCTGGGCTCAAGGACACTGCACCAGGATCAGCATCAAGGGCACTTCACCAGGATCAGCATCAAGGACACTGCACCAGGATCAGCATCAAGGGCACTTCACCAGGATCAGCATCAAGGACACTGCACCAGGATCAGCATCAAGGGCACTTCACCTGGATCAGCATCAAGGACACTTCACCTGGATCAGCATCAAGGACACTTCACCTGGATCAGCATCAAGGACACTTCACCTGGATCAGCATCAAGGACACTTCACCTGGATCAGCATCAAGGACACTGCGCCTGGATCAGCATCAAGGACACTGCTCCTGGATCAGCATCAAGGACACTGCACCAGGATCAGCATCAAGGACACTACAAGATGATCAGCATCAAGGACACTGCACCAGGATCAGCATCAAGGACACTACAAGATGATCAGCATCAAGGACACTGCACCAGGATCAGCATCAAGGACACTACAAGATGATCAGCATCAAGGACACTGCACCAGAATCAGAATCAAGGTACTTGATGCTGATCCAGTGATATTATCTTAGTTGATAGAAACATTGTAGGAAGATAATATTGACCGTTATCTTGTGGAGTGGGTCGAAACGTTGCATTAAAAGTCCTCTTCCTTCTCCTTATCTCTTCCTACCTTTCCTCTCCTTTAGTATTTCATAATCACTCGCAACACTTCTCCGCTAGAGCAAGTTTCCTTTTGTTGACTGTTATCCTCTCTGTTGCCTGTTACCTTCTCTGCTGCCTGTTGCCTGTTACCATCTCTGCTGCCTGTTGCCTGTTACTTTCTCTGCTGCCTGTTATCTGTTACCTTCTCTGCTGCCTGTTTCCTTCTCTATTGCTCTCCTCCAACGCCTTTTATTTTTCTTCTAGACATTCTTTTATCCTATGGCCTCCATTTTTATCCCTGTGTTTCCCGTCTACTCATAACCTTCTCTTCTTCTCTTCCTCCCATCCCTAACCCTTGCCATCACGCCGTAATGTCTTCCAAACGAATTCCATTTTGAAGGTTTCCTCTTCTTTTCCTCGCCATTCGTTCTTCTGAAGGAATATTTGTAGAACTGTCCTGCTCCTCTTCTCTATTAAACTCTTCTTAAGTCACGGCCATGAAGAGGATAATGTTTCACCTTTGTGTCTACTTACGTCAGCGTATTTCTTTTAGTTGGCTTGTATTCTCTCAGCGTTTACTTTCCAAGAGTTTCTTCCCTTTAAAAGGTCTTCGTTTCCAGGGTTCTTGTATGTTTCAAAAGGTCATCGTTTCAGGTCTCGTTTCAAGAGGTCTTCGTTTCAGGAGATCTTCGTTTCAAGAGGTCTTCATTTCAAGAGGTCTTCATTTCAAGAGGTCTTCATTTCAAGAGGTCTTTGTTTCAAGAGATCTTCATTTCAAGAGGTCTTCATTTCAAGAGGTCTTCGTTTCAAGAGGTCTTCATTTCAGATCTTCGTTTCAAGAGGTCTTCATTTCAAGAGGTCTTTGTTTCAAGAGATCTTCATTTCAAGAGGTCTTCATTTCAAGAGGTCTTCGTTTCAAGAGGTCTTCATTTCAGATCTTCGTTTCAAGAGGTCTTCATTTCAAGAGGTCTTCATTTCAAGAGGTCTTTGTTTCAGAAGATCTTCGTTTCAAGAGGTCTTCATTTCAAGAGGTCTTCGTTTCAAGAGGTCTTCATTTCAGGAGATCTTCATTTCAAGAGGTCTTCATTTCAAGAGGTCTTCATTTCAAGAGGTCTTCATTTCAAGAGGTCTTCATTTCAGGATGTCTTCATTTCAGGAGATCTTCATTTCAAGAGGTCTTCATTTCAAGAGGTCTTCATTTCAAGAGGTCGTCATTTCAAGAGGTCTTCATTTTAAGAGGTCTTCATTTCAGGAGGTCTTCATTTCAGGAGATCTTCATTTCAAGAGGTCTTCATTTCAAGAGGTCTTCATTACAAGAGGTCTTCATTTCAGGAGGTCTTCATTTCAGGAGATCTTCATTTCAAGAGGTCTTCATTTCAGGGGATCTTCATTTCAAGAGGTCTTCATTTCAAGAGGTCTTCATTTCAGGAGGTCTTTATTTCAGGAGATCTTCATTTCAAGAGGTCTTCATTTCAAGAGGTCTTCATTTCAAGAGGTCTTCATTTCAGGAGGTCTTCATTTCAGGAGATCTTCATTTCAGGAGGTCTTCATTTCAGGAGATCTTCATTTCAAGAGGTCTTCATTTCAAGAGGTCTTCATTTCAGGAGGTCTTCATTTCAGGAGGTCTTTGTTTCAGGAGATCTTCGTTTCAAGAGATCTTCGAGCTATTTTTTTTTTCGTTCAAGATTTCTGTTTTTTTTTCATGGCTCAACTTAAGTTTCCAAGTTCTTCGTTTCAAGAGTTATTGTTTTTTTTTTTTTAGAATTATTTTCATGGTTCTTATTCGTTTCCAGCTCTCTACACTTTCCCCAGAGTTTTTGGTTTCCAGAACTAAATATTTTTCAGAGTTCCTGTTTATTTCCAGAACTCCATAATCATTCCAGAGTTCTTCCAGAGCTTCGTAATCATTCCAGAGAGTTCTTCCAGAGCTCTTTAACGATTCCAGAGTTCCGTACTCATTCCAGAGCTTCGTAATCATTCCATAGTTCTTCGTCCAGAACTCTGTAACCATTCCAGAGCTCCGTACTCATTCCAGAACTTCGTAAGCATTCCAGAGTTTTTGGTCCAGAGCTTCGTAATCATTCCAGACTTCTTGATCCAGAGCTTCGTAATCATTCCAGACTTCTTGGTCCAGAGCTTCGTAATCATTCCAGAGTTCTTGGTCCAGAGCTTCGTAATCATTCCAGAGTTCTTGGTCCAGAGCTTCGTACTCATTCCAGAGTTCTTGGTCCAGAGCTTCGTAATCAGTCCAGAGTTCTTGGTCCAGAGCTTCGTAATCATTCCAGAGTTCTTGGTCCAGAGCTTCGTAATCATTCCAGAGTTCTTGGTCCAGAGCTTCGTAATCATTCCAGAGTTCTTGGTCCAGAGCTTCGTAATCATTTCAGAGTTCTTGGTCCAGAGCTTCGTAATCATTTCAGAGTTCTTGGTCCAGAGCTTCGTAATCATTCCAGAGTTCTTGGTCCAGAGCTTCGTAATCATTCCAGAGTTCTTGGTCCAGAGCTTCGTAATCATTCCAGAGTTCTTGGTCCAGAGCTTCGTAATCATTCCAGAGTTCTTGATCCAGAGCTTCGTAATCATTCCAGACTTCTTGGTCCAGAGCTTCGTAATCATTCCAGAGTTCTTGGTCCAGAGCTTCGTACTCATTCCAGAGTTCTTGGTCCAGAGCTTCGTAATCATTCCAGAGTTCTTGGTCCAGAGCTTCGTAATCATTCCAGAGTTCTTGGTCCAGAGCTTCGTAATCATTCCAGAGTTCTTGGTCCAGAGCTTCGTACTCATTCCAGAGTTCTTGGTCCAAAGCTTCGTAATCATTCCAAAGTTCTTGGTCCAGAGCTTCGTAATCATTCCGGGATTCAGCACTTCCAGAGTTTGGCATTACTTCCAGAGTTGTTCTTCGTGGTTGAGTTCGTCTATTATACTAATATTTCTCATTTTTTCGAGCTATTTTTTTTTTTTTGCCAAGGTAGATTGTCTTGGCATCTGGAACTCTTCTTTGTTTATGTTAGTTTTCAGGTGTGTATTATCTGTGTTTCCAGCACTCATCCTCGAGTGTTTACTTGTCCAGAATTAGTGTTTGTTTTTAAGTTCGTCTTTTTCTATTTCATTTTACCCTCCAGAAGAACTCCGGGAGGTAAAATGAAGAAAAAAAACGAATTGTCGTTGATTGTAAGTGTTCATCTTCATTTATTCTGTTTTTCTTTTAATTCTATTTTTTTTTTTTTGTAAACTGTTGGTCCGTTTTTGGTATTTATTGTATTCTCACGCATTCCTTTTCTTACGCAACACTTCTCGTCTTCAACATTCCTCTTCTTAAGTTTTTCATATTCTCCAGCGTTTCTCACATTATCAAACATTCTAGCAGCGTTTCTCACATTCTCAAACATTCTTTTAACAGCGTTTCTCACATTCTCAAACATTCTTTTAACAGCGTTTCTCACATTCTCAAACATTCTTTTAACAGCGTTTCTCACATTCTCAAACATTCTAACAGCGTTTCTCACATTCTCAAACATTCTAACAACGTTTCTCACGTTCTCAAACATTCTAACAGCGTTTCTCACATTCTCAAACATTCTAACAGCGTTTCTCACATTCTCAAACATTCTAACAGCGTTTCTCACATTCTCAAACATTCTAACAACGTTTCTCACATTCTCAAACATTCTAACAGCGTTTCTCACATTCTCAAACATTCTAACAGCGTTTCTCACATTCTCAAACATTCTTCTAACAGCGTTTCTCACATTCTCAAACATTCTAACAGCGTTTCTCACATTCTCAAACATTCTTTTAACAGCGTTTCTTACATTCTCAAACATTCTAACAGCGTTTCTCACATTCTCAAACATTCTTCTAACAGCGTTTCTCACATTCTCAAACATTCTAGCAGCGTTTCTCACATTCTCAAACATTCTTTTAACAGCGTTTCTTACATTCTCAAACATTCTAACAGCGTTTCTCACATTCTCAAACATTCTAACAGCGTTTCTCACATTCTCAAACATTCTAACAGCGTTTCTCACATTCTCAAACATTCTAACAGCGTTTCTCACGTTCTCAAACATTCTAACAACGTTTCTCACGTTCTCAAACATTCTAACAGCGTTTCTCACATTCTCAAACATTCTAACAGCGTTTCTCACATTCTCAAACATTCTAACAGCGTTTCTCACATTCTCAAACATTCTAACAACGTTTCTCACATTCTCAAACATTCTAACAGCGTTTCTCACATTCTCAAACATTCTTCTAACAGCGTTTCTCACATTCTTAAACATTCTTCTAACAGCGTTTTTACATTCTCAAACATTCCTCTTGTTTCCCTAAGTCTCTCATATTCTCAGACATTTCTCCTCTTTTCAAGCGGTTCTCCTTTTATTCCATTGTTGTCTTTTGTTTTCCAGCGCTCCACTTGGTTTCCAGAACTCTTAAGGTTACTTAAGTTCATTTTCGTTTCTAGAGATCGCCTTCATTCCTAGAATTGGTCTTCATTTCAAGAGTCGTTCCTGTTTTCTAGTTTTTCTTGTAGTTTCCAGAGTTTATCGTTTCCAGATTCAATCGTAATTCGCAAAGTTCTTCATTGTTTCCAGATATCTTCGTCGTTTTCTGTTCTATATCTGTCCGGAATTCCCCGTGTTATTCACAGCTCTTTAACATTTCCAGAGTTTTTTGTCGTTTTCAAAGTTCTTCATCTTTGAAATGGTCTTTATCGTTTCTAGAATTCTCCTTCGTTAGACCATTCCGTTGTTTCTCTCTCCCGTTACTTCTACGCTCACAGACCCAGAGTTCCGTTACTTCTGCTCTCACAGACCCAGAGTTCCGTTACTTCTGCTCTCACAGACCCAGAGTTCCGTTACTTCTACTCTAACAGACCCAGAGTTCCGTTACTTCTACTCTCACAGACCCAGAGTCCGTTACTTCTACACTCACAGACCCAGAGTTCCGTTACTTCTACACTCACAGACCCAGAGTCCGTTACTTCTACACTCACAGACCCAGAGTTCCGTTACTTCTACACTCACAGACCCAGAGTCCGTTACTTCTACACTCACAGACCCAGAGTTCCGTTACTTCTACACTCACAGACCCAGAGTTCCGTTACTTCTACACTCACAGACCCAGAGTTCCGTTACTTCTACACTCACAGACCCAGAGTTCCGTTACTTCTACACTCACAGACCCAGAGTTCCGTTACTTCTACACTCACAGACCCAGAGTCCGTTACTTCTACACTCACAGACCCAGAGTCCGTTACTTCTACACTCACAGACCCAGAGTTCCGTTACTTCTACACTCACAGACCCAGAGTTCCGTTACTTCTACACTCACAGACCCAGAGTTCCGTTACTTCTACACTCACAGACCCAGAGTCCGTTACTTCTACACTCACAGACCCAGAGTCCGTTACTTCTACACTCACAGACCCAGAGTTCCGTTACTTCTACACTCACAGACCCAGAGTTCCGTTACTTCTACACTCACAGACCCAGAGTTCCGTTACTTCTACACTCACAGACCCAGAGTTCCGTTACTTCTACACTCACAGACCCAGAGTCCGTTACTTCTACACTCACAGACCCAGAGTTCCGTTGCTTCTACACTCACAGACCCAGAGTTCCGTTACTTCTACACTCACAGACCCAGAGTCCGTTACTTCTACACTCACAGACCCAGAGTTCCGTTACTTCTACACTCACAGACCCAGAGTTACGTTACTTCTACACTCACAGACCCAGAGTCCGTTACTTCTACACTCACAGACCCAGAGTTCCGTTACTTCTACACTCACAGACCCAGAGTTACGTTAATTCTACAATCACAGACCCAGAGTTCCGTTACTTCTACACTCACAGACCCAGAGTTCCGTTACTTCTACACTCACAGACCCAAAGTTCCTTTATTTCTACACTCACAGACCCAGAGTTCCGTTACTTCTACACTCACAGACCCAGAGTTACGTTACTTCTACACTCACAGACCCAGAGTTCCGTTACTTCTACACTCACAGACCCAGAGCTACGTTACTTCTACACTCACAGACCCAGAGTTCCGTTACTTCTACTCTCACAGACCCAGAGTTACGTTACTTCTACACTCACAGACCCAGAGTTATGTTACTTCTACACTCACAGACCCAGAGTTACGTTAGTTCTGTCTTGATGCCGATGAAGGGCTCTTGATCCAATGAATCTTACCTAACCTCTCCTTGGATTGAACCTGATTGCCTCCCATTCCAACTAGGTGCTGTTTAAACCCTATGGGTTTAGATATGAGTATAATAATAATAATAATAATAATAATAATAATAATAATAAATGGACAGTTGAAAAAGTGTAAACTAGAAAGAGGTAGGGTATACCTGTGTGTGTAGTGTGAACTACCTGTGTGTACCGCGTTGTGTGTACCACCTGTGTACCGCGTCGTGTGTACCACCTGTGTGTACCGCGTCGTGTGTACCACCTGTGTGTACCGCGTCGTGTGTACCACCTGTGTGTACCGCGTCGTGTGTACCACCTGTGTGTACCGCGTTGTGTGTACCACCTGTGTGTACCGCGTCGTGTGTATCACCTGTGTGTACCGCGTCGTGTGTACCACCTGTGTGTACCACCTGTGTGTACCGCGTCGTGTGTACCGCCTGTGTGTACCGCGTTGTGTGTACCGTATATGTACCACGCAGTAGCATGTTAAAAAGATTTTTATTAATATAAAAACTCTTTGAAGTACATAATGTTAATGAACATATTTTATCTCTACAGGTATGTGGTGTAGACCAGGTGTAGACCAGGTGAATACAGGTATGTGGTGTAGACCAGGTGAATAATACAGGTATGTGGTGTAGACCAGGTGAATAATACAGGTATGTGGTGTGCAGACCAGGTGAATAATACAGGTATGTGGTGTGTAGACCAGGTGAATAATAGAGGTATGTGGTGTAGACCAGGTGAATAATACAGGTATGTGGTGTAGACCAGGTGAATAATACAGGTATGTGGTGTGTAGACCAGGTGAATAATACAGGTATGTGGTGTGTAGACCAGGTGAATAATACAGGTATGTGGTGTAGACCAGGTGAATAATACAGGTATGTGGTGTGTAGACCAGGTGAATAATACAGATATGGGGTGTAGACCAGGTGAATAATACATGTTTGTGGTGTGTAGACCAGGTGAATAATACAGGTATGTGGTGTGTAGACCAGGTGAATAATACAGGTATGTGGTGTAGACCAGGTGAATAATACAGGTATGTGGTGTGTAGACCAGGTGAATAATACAGGTATGTGGTGTAGACCAAGTGAATAATACAGGTATGTGGTGTGTAGACCAGGTGAATAATACAGGTATGTGGTGTAGACCAGGTGAATAATACAGGTATGTGGTGTGTAGACCAGGTGAATAATACAGATATGTGGTGTAGACCAGGTGAATAATACATGTATGTGGTGTGTAGACCAGGTGAATAATACATGTATGTGGTGTAGACCAGGTGAATAGAGAGAGAGAGATGGGGTGAAGACTAGGTGAGTAAAGAGAGAGTCTATCTGTAGTCTACCTGGAGGGTATTCCGGGGGTCAACGCCCCCGCGGCCCGGTCCACGACCAGGCCTCCCGGTCGATCAGGGCCTGATCAACGAGTCTGTTGCTGCTGGCCGCACGCAGTCCAACGTACGAACCACAGCCCGGCTGATTCAGCACCGATTTTAGGTATCTGTCCAGCTTCCTCTTGAAGACAACCAGAGGTCTACTGGTAATGCCCCTTAGGGCTGTTGGGAGGCTGTTGAACAGTCTTGGGCCCCAGACACTTATTTCGTTTTATCTTAGTGTACCAGTGAAGCCCCTACTTTTCACTGTGGGTATGTTGCATCGACTGCCAAGTCTTTTGCTTTCTTAGGGAGTGATTTCTGTGTGCATATTGGGAAGCAGGCCCTCCAGAATCTTCCAGGTGTAGATTATGATATATCTCTCTCGCCTGCGCTCCAGTGAGTACAAGTCAAGGGCTTCCAGGCGTTCCCAGTAGTTAAGGTGTTTGATGGAACTTATACGTGCAGTAGAGAGAGGGAGAGAGAGAGAGCTTACACAATTTTCATAACACTCTTTCACATTCCCGGCTTAATTTTACCATAAGCACAATTCATCAATTCCTGGAATATAACCAGATGTAATACTTATTTTTCTTATACCTCTGCTACCATTATTATTATTATTACTATTATTAACACCTTGCAAATAATGGCACGGAGCTGTGGCTCGTGTTTATATCTTTGTGTGTTATGAGGATGAGTAACAGCAGAGGTGCTAGAACTGTGCCTTTGGGTACTGGATGTTTTTCACCCTGTCGAGGCTCGACTTTGTTTACTGCTGCTCTTTGAGTTCTCTTTATTAGAAATTGAAATACCCATCTCCCTGCTTTTCGTTGTGTGTTTATTGACACCATTTTATGGGCTATCTCTCCTTGGACACATTTGTCAAATATTTTTGAAAACTCCGTGTCAAACATTGCTTAAATTCTAAAGCCTCCCTTATTCCCTCCTTTCATCCCTCCCATCCTTATTTCCTCCTATCCTCCCATCCTTAGTCCATGTTTTCCTCCCGCTCTTATTCTCTCCTTTCCTCCATCTTTATTCCCTCCTTTCCTCCCACCTTTATTCCCTCCTTTCCTTCCCCCTCCCACCCTTATTCTCTCCTTTCCTCCATCTTTATTCCCTCCTTTCCTCCAACCTTTATTCCCTCCTTTCCTCCCACCCTTATTCCCTCCTTTCCTCCCACCCTTATTCCCTCCTTTCCATCCTCACTTCCTCTCTCCTAATAGGTCATTTTACGCTCACTTTTACGCCCTAAAGCTCCTTGTTATTTCTGAGTGATTAATTGCTCAACAACTTGAAGTTTGTCTCACTGATCAATGAATTGTGTGTGTGTGTGTGTGTGTGTGTGTGTGTGTGTGTGTGGATGCAGATCGGTATCACTGAATTATTGTTTATGATAATGAAAAAGGAAATATTAAACTCGGCGCCACTCATGTGAATTTTTCTGAAATCAGTCATAAAAAGTTTATAAAAAAAAGTCAGGAGGGACTGAGTCGTAAGACGGAATGGCTAATGGTCAGAGTTGTCTCCTGCAAGAGAAGTTATTTACCAGAATATTTGACCTGGAAGTGTAGCTGCTGACCTGGAAGTGCATTTGCTGACCTGGAAGTGTAGCTGCTGACCTGGAAGTGCATTTGCTGACCTGGAAGTGTAGCTGCTGACCTGGAAGTGCATTTGCAGACCTGGAAGTGCAACTACTGACTTAAAAGTGAGATCTTGGAATAGTTATTAATTATTATTATAATCCGGTAGGGATTATACAGCATCCCGGGAATGAGAGATAATCACGTTTGATCAGAGAAAGGGACGTATAACTCCAGTTCCTTGAATCAAGAGACCTTCACCAGCACCAAGCCATTATCCTTCAGCGGCCAGATTTCCAGTGCATGAATTGATTGATACATATCCAGTGCTGGAACTCAGTGGTATATTTCCAGTGCTGGAACTGAGGATTACATTCTGGATACAACTTTATAAACACCCCCCTCACAACTTTTTAATTGTTTTTTTTTTTGACATCATAGACTTGTAGCACTTGAAAACAAGTGGACGGGTGTGTTAAGAGTGAGAAAATGTTGTGGATGGATGGATTGATTATTATTAGTATTTGTAGTGATAGTAATGCTAATAGTGTACTAGTATTAGTAGTATTTGAAGTTTTAGTGGTGGTGGTGGTAATAGTAGTAGTTATAATAGTAATAGTAGTTGTAGTGGTATTATTATAATTGTTATTACTATTGGTCGCTACTTTCTTGGGGCTCCTACAGTTCGAACATAATCAGACTTGTTCCGAGGAAGAGGAGAGCTCCAGTTCCTTGAATCAAGAGCCCTTCAGTATTCAGGCACTCCACTCCATCATCCATTCATCTCTTGATGGGACAGATTTCAGTAATAGGACCGAATTATTAATAGAACGGAGTAATTAATGGCTGAAGTAAGACTAGAAGAGAGTAATAAATGGCTGAAGTAAGACTAGATGAGAGTAATAAATGGCTGAAGTAAGACTAGAAGAGAGTAATAAATGGCTGAAGTAAGACTAGAAGAGAGTAATAAATGGCTGAAGTAAGACTAGAAGAGAGTAATAAATGGCTGAAGTAAGACTAGAAGAGAGTAATAAATGGCTGAAGTAAGACTAGATGAGAGTAATAATGGCTGAAGTAAGACTAGAAGAGAGTAATAAATGGCTGAAGTAAGACTAGAAGAGAGTAATAAATGGCTGAAGTAATACTAGAAGAGAGTAATAAATGGCTGAAGTAAGACTAGAAGAGAGTAATAAATGGCTGAAGTAAGACTAGAAGAGAGTAATATATGGCTGAAGTAAGACTAGAAGAGAGTAATAAATGGCTAAAGTAAGACTAGATGAGAGTAATAATGGCTGAAGTAAGACTAGAAGAGAGTAATAAATGGCTGAAGTAAGACTAGAGGAGAGTAATAAATGGCTGAAGTAAGACTAGAAGAGAGTAATAAATGGCTGAAGTAAGACTAGAAGAGAGTAATAAATGGCTGAAGTAAGACTAGAAGAGAGTAATAAATGGCTGAAGTAAGACTAGAATAGAGTAATAAATGGCTGAAGTAAGACTAGATGAGAGTAATAATGGCTGAAGTAAGACTAGAAGAGAGTAATAAATGGCTGAAGTAAGACTAGAAGAGAGTAATAAATGGCTGAAGTAAGACTAGAAGAGAGTAATAAATGGCTGAAGTAAGACTAGAAGAGAGTAATAAATGGCTGAAGTAAGACTAGAAGAGAGTAATAAATGGCTGAAGTAAGACTAGAAGAGAGTAATAAATGGCTGAAGTAAGACTAGAAGAGAGTAATAAATGGCTGAAGTAAGACTAGAAGAGAGTAATAAATGGCTGAAGTAAGACTAAATGAGAGTAATAATGGCTGAAGTAAGACTAGAAGAGAGTAATAAATGGCTGAAGTAAGACTAGATGAGAGTAATAAATGGCTGAAGTAAGACTAGAAGAGAATAATAAATGGCTGAAATAAGACTAGATGAGTAGTAAATGGCTGAAGTAAGACTAAATGAGAGTAATAAATGGCTGAAGTAAGACTAGAAGAGAGTAATAAATGGCAGAAGTAAGACTAAATGAGAGTAATAATGGCTGAAGTAAGACTAGAAGAGAGTAATAAATGGCTGAAGTAAGACTAAATGAGAGTAATAATGGCTGAAGTAAGACTAGAAGAGAGTAATAAATGGCTGAAGTAAGACTAGAAGAGAGTAATAAATGGCTGAAGTAAGACTAGAAGAGAATAATAAATGGCTGAAGTAAGACTAGAAGAGAGTAATAAATGGCTGAAGTAAGACTAGAAGAGAGTAATAATGGCTGAAGTAAGACTAGAAGAGAGTAATAAATGGCTGAAGTAAGTCTAGAAGAGAATAATAAATGGCTGAAGTAAGACTAGATGAGAGTAATAAATGGCTGAAATAAGACTAGATGAGAATAATAAGACTGATATAAGACCAGATGAGAATAATAAGACTAATATAAGACCAGATGAGAATAATAAGACTGATATAAGACCAGATGAGAATAATAAGACTGATATAAGACTAGATGAGAATAATAAGACTGATATAAGACCAGATGAGAATAATAAGACTGATATAAGACCAGATGAGAATAATAAGACTGATATAAGACCAGATGAGAATAATAAGACTGATATAAGACTAGATGAGAATAATAAGACTGATATAAGACCAGATGAGAATAATAAGACTGATATAAGACCAGATGAGAATAATAAGGCTGAATTACGAAGTGTTCAGAGGGTAATTAGAGAAGTGAAGGAGGTGTGGCGTAATCACCTTAAGTTGAAGACAAGTTTGCCAGCAAGTTTGGACATTAAGTCAAATAGAAATGTTTTGAAGATGCCTGAATGATCAAAACAAATACATTGTTTCAGTAATGACAGAATGATTTCATTAGGCCAATCAAAATTACTCTGTAAATATTTACATATGTTGAAAATAATATGTATTGGTAAGATAATGTAGTAAGAGAGAGAGAGAGAGAGTAGGAGGAGGAGAAGAAGGGAAGAGAAGTGTCCAAGGAAAGAAAAACAGATCGTAGAGTCTATACTAAGGTTATACTAGTTACTGAGAGCTTTACCAAGTAACTTGTTACTGAGAGCTTTACCAAGTAACTTGTTACTGAGAGCTTTACCAAGTAACTTGTTACTAAGAGCTTTACCAAGTAACTTGTTACTGAGAGCTTTACCAAGTAACTTGTTACTGAGAGCTTTACCAAGTAACTTGTTACTGAGAGCTTTACCAAGTAACTTGTTACTAAGAGCTTTACCAAGTAACTTGTTACTGAGAGCTTTACCAAGTAACTTGTTACTGAGAGCTTTACCAAGTAACTTGTTACTGAGAGCTTTACCAAGTAACTTGTTACTGAGAGCTTTACCAAGTAACTTGTTACTAAGAGCTTTACCAAGTAACTTGTTACTGAGAGCTTTACCAAGTAACTTGTTACTGAGAGCTTTACCAAGTAACTTGTTACTGAGAGCTTTACCAAGTAACTTGTTACTGAGAGCTTTACCAAGTAACTTGTTACTGAGAGCTTTACCAAGTAACTTGTTACTGAGAGCTTTACCAAGTAACTTGTTACTGAGAGCTTTACCAAGTAACTTGTTACTGAGAGCTTTACCAAGTAACTTGTTACTGAGAGCTTTACCAAGTAACTTGTTACTGAGAGCTTTACCAAGTAACTTGTTACTGAGAGCTTTACCAAGTAACTTGTTACTGAGAGCTTTACCAAGTAACTTGTTACTGAGACCTTACCAAGTAACTTGTTACTGAGAGCTTTACCAAGTAACTTGTTACTGAGAGCTTTACCAAGTAACTTGTTACTGAGACCTTACCAAGTAACTTGTTACTGAGACCTTACCAAGTAACTTGTTACTGAGACCTTACCAAGTAACTTGTTACTGAGACCTTACCAAGTAACTTGTTACTGAGACCTTACCAAGTAAATTGTTGAAGTTCTTACTGAATGAAACGTTGGTTTAATACATACATCTTCCTTTTTATTATTATTATTATTATTATTATTATTGTTACTTTTCATGGGAAAGGGCTAAATCCTGCCGGGCCACACGTCTCCTTGGGAAAGAGAGGCAGTCATGTTCGATCCCAGGGGTGAAAAAAAGGAGGGAAGCTGGAGTTCCTTGAGTGAGAAGACTTGAGCAGCGGGGTTTAGAGGTTCCCATAATGTAGAACCTTGTGGGGGGAAATCTCGAAAAATTTGTGGCTGAAAAGTCTTCAATTAATGGTCAGAATCTATTAGGAAAGTTGGGAAGCTGACCTTTAAGTATTAACCTTTTATGGCGATTTAAAAAAAAAACTTGAATCTGGAAATTAATTTGCCTAGAGGACGTCTTTAAATTCCAAGTCCTGAATTGGTTGAGGATTATTTTCATAAGTCAAATATGTCTTGTTAATACTTGAACTTTGGATGTGTTTTTTGTGGGGTTCAGAAATGAACGCTGCTGGGTTCGTGTTTGACGTTAGCTCCTTGTAGTGGTCACTTAGGTTTAAAAGGTTTAAAGGCTGTCGACTGCACGTGGGTTAGGCAGCAGTTCCCCTGTTCTTATTGTAATTGAGACAAATTTAAAATTTCTTTATATATATAAACGGTGTATTTACACTGAGATATACTCCTCTCAGGGTATACACTGAGATATACTTCTCTCAGAGACTTACGCCTACGTACAGTAGAACGTCGTTTAACACGGTAGTTATGTTCCTGAAAACGCTGTGGTATTTAAAACCGTTATACAAACTGAAAAACTTATGGGGAAAATAGGGTTACGTTCCTGTGAGCCCCGAAAACCCAAACAACTTGTTTTTAGACCAACAGATCTTACAAAAATAAAAGTGAATATGTAATTGTGGTTCATTGCCGTGATATATTATGTTTTTACTGTGTTAAGACTACAAATGTAACAGAAATGATAGTATTTCTTACCTTAAATTGTGGGGGCTGATGTTTGTCGATCATTATGAAGAAAGTGGAAAGTTATGCTGGGCTGAGGTGGATGCTAGAGGTTCTGGTATGGAAGTCGATGGTTGTACTGGAGTGTGCATAAATTCGATAATAGATTTCTGGGCTATTTTACCCTGCAGTACATTACACAGTTGACGATAAGGTATCAGCTGCAATAGACTGCTTCTAGATTTGTCAGGGACCTCCTCAGTGAAAAAGTCTAATTTTAAGTCAGTCAGTAAGTCAAGTCAAGTCAGTAAATCAGTCAAGTCAGTCAGTAAATCAGTCAGCTGGTCAGTCAAGTCAGCTAGTCAAGTTAGTCAGTAAATCAGTCAGCCGGTCAGTCAAGTCAGTTAGTCAGTTATTCATCACACAAACAAATATATATTTACCTCATTCTTTTTAATTGTACAAACTGAAGCTTCATTAAGGCCTCAGGTTATCTCTTGTCAATATCTCTTATTTTCTTCATTAACTCTTAAGACTTAAACTCTTATACCTTTTCTTGCCACTTTCAGCAACACTGGTATGCCTACTGGGTGCCATGATTGCTTGGCAGATACAAGATATGGCAATTAAAATATCAAAACACTATTCACAAACACAGCTAGTTCCTAACACAATGGAACTGGACACGGATGAACGAATGCTGGGATGGGGGTGGCGGGAGTGTTGGGGGTGGTGGGAGTGTTGGGGATGGTGGGAGTGTTGGGGGTGGGGGGAGTGCCTGGGGGGGACGCGCTCTCCTTTTTTTCCTCTCCCATAAACTGAACCGTGTTAAGTTAATTTTACGAAGTGTTATACAAAAATATGCCGCAGTTGTGCTATAACCAAAACGTGCCACACAAAACCATGTTAAACGACGGTCTACTGTAAATGCATTGAGAGATATACATTTCGGTATTTATATACTGAAATATATTCCTCTCAGTGTATATACACTGAGAGGTTGGTTAGTTATTTGGGCTTCGAATGCACCAAGGGTCATTAAGGTTGCTTGTCACTTGTCCACCACAAGTCAAGAATACTTTAATCCCTAAAGGAAAGATTAAAGTAAACTCACAGTGTGTATACAGAGACACTCACCTCTTAGTGTATACAATCTATCGACACTGAGAGATATACACGTCAGTTTATACTCCTTGTGTAGGTGTGGAGCAGATGGTACAGCTTGTATGGCACGCCATGTTAGGCAAGTATTCAAACAGTTGTCTCAGAAAGGTTGTCACAACGTTCCCTCATAGCTGAGTTCTCGTGCTCGCGATTCTGGTATCACTAGCTCCAGTGATACATAGCTACCACCACCACCACCACCACCACCAGACAATAAAGTAACTGCTGCTTTCATAATTACCAACACCAGCCAGTAACTGCTGCTTCCATACATACCACCACTACCACCACCACCACCAACAACAACAGTCAGTCACTGCTCACTCTTTGTGCTCGGGGAACACACAACAATGTCCAGTGCTAACGTAAGGACAATGCCACGCAAAAGTCTCTCATATTTCGGTTTTTTTTCACCAGTTATATATATATATATATATATATATATATATATATATATATATATATATATATATATGTCGTGCCGATTAGGTAAAACTCGCTTTTTTGGCTTAAATAGCAACGCTCTTCTTCCCATATAAGACAAGTGAAAATTTGTGTATGCGATAATTTCGCCAAAATCATTCTGAACCTAACGATAAAAATATATTTCATTGTGTTTGTTTATTATTAAATTAATGTTAACGTATCTAAAATGATAAGAAAGAGATGATTGTAGATGTTATGAATGAAAAGAAGCTGGATGTCCTGGCTTTAAGTGAGACAAAGCTGAAGGGGGTAGGAGAGTTTCAGTGGGGAGAAATAAATGGGATTAGATCAGGGGTTTCAAATAGAGTTAGAGCTAAAGAAAGAGTGGCAATAATGTTGAATAATCAGTTATGGCAGGTAAAGAAGGAATATAAATGTATAAATTCAAGGATTATGTGGAGTAAAATAAAGGTTGGATGTGAAAAGTGGGTTATAGTAAGTGTTTATGCACCTGGAGAAGAGAGAAGTGTAGAGGAGAGAGAGAGATTTTGGGAAATGTTGAGTGAGTGTGTGGGGAGTTTTGAACCAAGTGAGAGAGTAATTGTGGTTGGGGATCTTAATGCTAAAGTGGGTAAAAATGTTGTGGATGGAGTAGTAGGTAAATTTGGGGTGCCGGGGGTAAATGTAAAGGGGGAGCCATTAATTGAGCTATGTGTAGAAAGAGGTTTGGTAATAAGTAATACATATTTTATGAAAAAGAGGATAAATAAATATACAAGGTATGATATAGCACGTAAGGAAAGTAGTTTGTTGGATTATGTATTGGTGGATAAAAGGTTGATGAGTAGGCTTCAGGATGTACATGTTTATAGAGGGGCAACGGATATATCAGATCATTATTTGGTTGTAGCTACAGTTAGAGTAAAAGGTAGATGGGACAAAAGAAAATGGCAACAGCAAGTAAGAGAGAGGTAAAGTGTATAAACTAAGGGAGGAGGAAGTTAGGGTGAGATATAAGCAACTATTGGAAGAAAGGTGGGCTAGTGCAAGTAGGAGTAGTGGGGGGGTTGAAGGGAGTTGGGATAGTTTTAAAAATGCAGTATTAGAATGTGGGGCAGAAGTTTGTGGTTATAGGAGGGTGGGTGCAGGAGGAAAGAGGAGTGAGTGGTGGAATGAAGAAGTAAAGGGTGTGATAAAAGAGAAAAAGGTAGCTTATGAGAGGTTTTTACAAAACAGAAGTGTTAGTAGAAGAGCAGAGTATATGGAGAGTAAAAGAAAGGTGAAGAGAGTGGTGAGAGAGTGCAAAAGAAGAGCGGATGAAAGAACGGGAGAGGCTCTGTCAAGAAATTTTGCTGAAAACAAGAAAAAATTTTGGAGTGAGATAAACAAGGTAAGAAAGCCTAGGGAACGAATGGATTTGTCAGTTAAAAACAGAGTAGGGCAGTTAGTAGATGGGGAGCTGGAGGTATTGGGTAGATGGCGGGAATATTTTGAGGAACTTTTAAATGTCGATGAAAAGAGGGAGGCGATAATTTCATGTACTGGCCAGGGAGGTACAACATCGTTTAGGAGTGAAGAAGAGCAGGATGTGAGTGTGGGGGAGGTGCGTAAGGCATTACGTAAAATGAAAGGGGGTAAAGCAGCTGGAATTGACGGAATCATGACAGAAATGTTAAAAGCAGGGGGGGATATAGTGCTGGAGTGGTTGCTATTTTTGTTTAATAAATGTATGAAAGAGGGAAGGTACCTAGGGATTGGCAGCGAGCATGTATAGTTCCTTTATATAAAGGGAAGGGGGATAAAGAGAGTGTAAAAATTATAGGGGAATAAGTTTACTGAGTATACCAGGTAAAGTGTATGGCAGGGTTATTATTGAAAGAATTAGAGGTAAGACAGAGAGTAGGATTGCAGATGAGCAAGGAGGCTTTAGAGTGGGTAGGGGATGTGTAGATCAAGTGTTTACAGTGAAGCATATATGTGAACAGTATTTAGATAAGGGTAGAGAAGTTTTTATTGCATTTATGGATTTAGAAAAGGCATATGATAGAGTGGATAGGGGAGCAATGTGGCAAATGTTGCAAGTGTATGGAATAGGTAGTAAGTTACTGAAGGCTGTAAAGAGTTTTTATGAGGATAGTGAGGCTCAGGTTAGGGTGTGTAGGAGAGAGGGAGATTACTTCCCGGTAAAAGTAGGTCTTAGACAGGGTTGTGTAATGTCACCATGGTTGTTTAATATATTTATAGATGGGGTTGTAAAGAAGTAAATGCTAGGGTGTTGGGGAGAGGGGTGGGATTAAATTATGGAGAATTAAATGCAAAATGGGAGTTGACACAGTTACTTTTTGCTGATGATACTGTGCTTATGGGAGATTCTAAAGAAAAGTTGCAAAGGTTAGTGGACGAGTTTGGGAGAGTGTGTAAAGGTAGAAAGTTAAAAGTGAACATAGATAAGAGTAAGGTGATGAGGGTATCAAACGATTTAAATAAAGAAAAATTGGATATCACATTGGAGAGAGGGATTATGGAAGAAGTAAATGTTTTCAGATATTTGGGAGTTAATGTGTCAGCGGATGGGTTTATGAAGGATGAGGTTAACCATAGAATTGATGAGGGAAAAAAGGTGAGTGGTGCATTGAGGTATCTGTGGAGACAAAAAACGTTATCCATGGAGGCAAAGAAGGGAATGTACGAAAGTATAGTGGTACCAACACTCTTATATGGGTGTGAAGCATGGGTTGCAAATGCTGCAGCGAGGAGGAGGCTGGAGGCAGTGGAGATGTCCTGTCTAAGGGCAATGTGTGGTGTAAATATTATGCAGAAAATTCGGAATGTGGAAATTAGGAGAAGGTGTGGAGTTACTAAAAGTATTTGTCAGAGGGCTGAAGAGGGGTTGATGAGGTGGTTTGGTCATTTAGAGAGAATGGATCAAAGTAGAATGACTTGGAGAGCGTATAAATCTGTAGGGGAAGGAAGGCGGGGTAGGGGTCGTCCTAGAAAGGTTGGAGGGAAGGGGTAAAGGAGGTTTTGTGGGCGAGGGCTTGGACTTCCAGCAAGCATGTGTGAGCGTGTTAGATAGGAGTGAATGGAGACGAAGGGTTTTTTGGGACATGACGATCTGTTGGAGTGTGAGCAGGGTAACATTGTGTGAAGGGATTCAGGGAAACCAGTTAATTGATTTAGTTGGACTTGAGTCCTGGAAATGGGAAGTACAATGCCTGCACTTTAAAGGAGGGGTCTGAGATAGTGACAGCTGGGAGGGACTTTTCTCAGCTGTCGTATCTGAGCTCCTCTGCAAAGACAGTGATTATGTATGAGTGTGGTGAAAGTGTTGAATGATGATGAAAGTTTTTCTTTTTGGGGATTTTCTTTCTTTTTGGGTCACCCTGCCTCGTTGGGAGACGGCCGACTTGTTGAAAAAAAAAAAAAAAAAAGTATCTAAAATATATTTAGATGGGTTAGGCTAAATTAAATTGCGCTTGTTGTAATAAGGTTAGGTAGGTTTTCAAAGTTTCTCTTGGTACAAAATTATAAATTCTTACATTAACATAAATGAAAAAATATATCTTTAAACGTACAAGAGAAAATTTTAGAAAGGACTTAATTTTAGATGAGTTCTTGCTAATTGACCAGTTTTACCTAATCGGCACGACATATATATATATGCAAGACAATATATATATATATATATATATATATATATATATATATATATATATATATATATATATATATATATATATATATATATATATATATATATATATATATATATATATGTCTTATTTTTATTTGTATTTTGACTTTTTATTATAAATATTTGTGTTGTATTTTGTTCATTCTAGTTACATGGAGTCACTTCCGGAGGTCAGCGCCCCCGCGGCCCGGTCTCACACCAGACCTCCTGGTTGCTGGCCTGATTGATTACGCATTTTGTACGCAGTTACCCAAAGTCGGACTTGCAAAGGCTTTTGCAAAGTCAGTGTGTACTGCATCTACATTTTGCTTGTCTTCTGGTGCATAACAGTCATTGTTGTAATGGTCCTGCAGTTGGGAAAGGCAGGAGCGAACTGTTCTGGAACCAGGTTGAACTGGGTTGTGCAATTGTTGCTATTCCATGTGAATGGCAATCTTGCTTCTTAAAACTCTTTCAGGACTCTTGATAATGGGGCTATTAGTCTATAGTTTTTACAATTGCTTTACTACCACTGCTGTGGAGTGAGGCAATATCAGTGTTTTTTAATGACTGTGGGATGACTCCAGTGTCTAGGCTTCTTCTCCATAGAATATTTAAGGCACGTGATAAGGGTTTCTTTCAATTTTTGATGAATATGGAGTTCCACGAGTCTGGGCCTGGAGCTGAAGTGCATGGGCATTCAATCAATGGCTTCTTTAAAGTCAAGAGAGATTTGGGTTATATCAGAAATTAGGGAGATGTCTATAGCATTTTGGGTCTCATTCATAAAGAACTCATTTAAATCGTCAAACTTTTGGCTGATTAATGGCTCACTGAACACTGAGTCGCACTCGGACTTAGGTATTTCACTTATTTCTTCGCTGTCATCAGTGTATGTCACATCAAAAGGCCCGATGGTAGATGTTTTTTCGACCTGGATTTTGCATATGAGAAGTATGCAGAAGAAGCCACATTTGGATGGAAATCTTTTGCTGTAGATCATTGTAACTCTCGTGCGTCGTCAGGAGCTATGCAGTGTTGCAAGACAGCACCAGATAGAAGGGGAAGTTCTCTGAGGCAAGGCACAAGGTATCAGTGGCGGCCCATGACACTGTGTCATGGCTTTCATCTCCCTCTCTCTCTCTCTCTCTCTCTCTCTCTCTCTCTCTCTCTCTCTCTCTCTCTCTCTCTCTCCGGTCTCTGAATGATGTATGCAATTTGTTGTCATTTCTCTTACGAAGTTTTACCTTCTGAGTTTTAATGTCGGTTGTGTTGTCATTTAACTGTAGGTGTATAACGATTAATGTAGTTTGAATTTGAGTAACCTAATCTTAATTTTTGTTGATGGAGAGCTATAGAACGTTCATTAACTGACTTACTGTAATGTGCAAGAAAACGAACCGCATAATGATGCTGGGTTAGTTACAGTGACTCCCCATGGTCTCCAGCACCTTTGTACATCATACCCAGCACCCTTGTACCTCATGCCCAGCACCCTTGTACCTCATGCCCAGCACCCTTGTACCTCATGCCCAGCACCCTTGTACCTAATGCCCAGCACCCTTGTACCTCATACCCAGCACCCTTGTACCTCATGCCCAGCACCCTTGTACCTCATACCCAGCACCCTTGTACCTCATACCCAGCACCCTTGTACCTCATGCCCAGCACCCTTGTACCTCATACCCAGCACCCTTGTACCTCATGCCCAGCACCGTTGTACCTCATGCCCAGCACCCTTGTACCTCATACCCAGCACCCTTGTACCTCATACCCAGCACCCTTGTACCTCATGCCCAGCACCCTTGTACCTCATGCCCAGCACCCTTGTACCTCATACCCAGCACCCTTGTACCTCATACCCAGCACCCTTGTACCTCATACCCAGCACCCTTGTACCTCATGCCCAGCACCCTTGTACCTCATACCCAGCACCCTTGTACCTCATACCCAGCACCCTTGTACCTCATGCCCAGCACCCTTGTACCTCATACCCAGCACCCTTGTACCTCATGCCCAGCACCCTTGTACCTCATACCCAGCACCCTTGTACCTCATACCCAGCACCCTTGTACCTCATGCCCAGCACCGTTGTACCTCATACCCAGCACCCTTGTACCTCATACCCAACACCCTTGTACCTCATACCCAGCACCCTTGTACCTCATGCCCAGCACCCTTGTACCTCATACCCAACACCCTTGTACCTCATACCCAGCACCCTTGTACCTCATACCCAACACCCTTGTACCTCATACCCAGCACCCTTGACCTCTTTGCTAACACGCCGCATCCCTCTCCCCCTCACAACCATCCTCTGCCCTGCCCCCTCCTCCCCAACACCCCTGCACCTGCCCACCACTCCCTGGCCACCATATCCCCAACACCCCTGCACCTCCCCACCACTCCCTGGCCACCATCTCCCTCACACGTGTTGGAGAGCAACCCAACATCACGCTGGCTCATGCTCTGCTGGCAATACATATATTCTGCTGCCTGGCTGCTTACCACAACACTTGACTCTCCGTCTGGCTATCTGTATGTATGCTGGGGTGTCAAACCTCCTCCGGTAGCTGCTTCCCATCGCTGCTAAGTCACCCACTCGTTCAAAAGAGAAGGTCTCAGAAGATATCTCACAGCAGTTGAAGATTCAGCCTTTTACTCATGGCCACCCTCTTTTCCCTTCACCCCCCTCGCACGGTCCCTTGGAAAGCTTGGTATTTATATGTAACCATTCACGTAAACGAGTGTTTGCTTCGACGGGCGTACGAGGGCAACCCTCTCTCCCCCTTCACATGTTTTGGTTTTCTAACTCGTTTGCTTTCTTCTTTCTGAATGATTAAGTTTACATGCGTCTCTCTGAATGATCTGAGTTTACGTGCGTCTCTCTGAATGATCTGAGTTTACGTGCGTCTCTCTGAATGATCTGAGTTTACGTGCGTCTCTCTGAATGATCTGAGTTTACGTGCTTCTTTCTGAATGATCTAAGTTTACGTGCTTCTTTCTGAATGATCTGAGTTTACGTGCATCTCTCTGAATGATCTGAGTTTACGTGCGTCTCTCTGAATGATCTGAGTTTACGTGCGTCTCTCTGAATGATCTGAGTTTACGTGCGTGTCTCTGAATGATCTGAGTTTACGTGCGTCTCTCTGAATGATCTGAGTTTACGTGCGTCTCTCTGAATGATCTGAGTTTACGTGCGTCTCTCTGAATGATCTGAGTTTACGTCCGTCTCTCTGAATGATCTGAGTTTACGTGCGTCTCTCTGAATGATCTGAGTTTACGTGCGTCTCTGAATGATCTGAGTTTACGTCCGTCTCTCTGAATGATCTGAGTTTACGTGCATCTCTCTGAATGATCTGAGTTTACGTGCATCTCTCTGAATGATCTGAGTTTACGTCCGTCTCTCTGAATGATCTGAGTTTACGTCCGTCTCTCTGAATGATCTGAGTTTACGTCCGTCTCTCTGAATGTTCTGAGTTTACGTCCGTCTCTCTGAATGATCTGAGTTTACGTGTGTCTCTCTGAATGATCTGAGTTTACGTGCATCTCTCTGAATGATAATATAGTTCCCTGGTGAGCGAAACGTCTTAATAAAATGTCATAACCGGCATTGTGCGTCTTATTAACATTCATAAACGATCTACGTCGTGAGACAATGCCTTCTCGTCCCCCGACGCTGATTCATCTTACCGAGATGGCACCGTTGGGAGAACTATTGTCTAAGAACCCAAAAGTCCATTTTTCGTCCTAATTAATTGAGATATTCTCCCTTTCGTCATAATTTGTTGTATTTTGAAGCTAGTGATTTGGTATGAATTGTGGATATGGTGTAGACCAGGGCAGTTGTGTTAGGTACTGTCTTGTAAGTAAGTTTATTCAGGTATACACAAATACAGTTACATAGATTATCATACATAGCAGCATATGTGCAGAGAACCTAGGATAACCCAAAAAAGTCAGACAGAGTGACTTATTTCCACTGTTGTAGCACACACTACATCACTTGTATTACACTACATCACTGTTGTATTACACTACATCACTGTTGTATCACACTACATCACTGATGTATTACACTACATCACTGTTGTATCACACTACATCACTGATGTATTACACTACATCACTGTTGTATCACTACATCACTGTTGTATCACTACATCACTGTTGTATCACTACATTATTGTTGTAACACACTACATAATTGTTGTATCACACACTACATCACACTGTTGTAACACACTACATCATTGTTGTAACACACTACATCATTGTTGTATCACACACTACATCATTGTTGTATCGCACAGGTGTATCACTGTTGTAACACTACATCATTGTCACACACTACATCATTGTCACACACTACATCATTGTCACACACTACATCATTGTCACACACTACATCATTGTCACACACTACATCATTGTCACACACTACATCATTGTCACACACTACATCATTGTCACACACTACATCATTGTTGTAACACACTACATCATTGTTGTAACACACTACATCACACTGTTGTAACACACTACATCATTGTTGTAACACACTACATCACACTGTTGTAACACACTACATCATTGTTGTAACACACTACATCATTGTTGTAACACACTACATCATTGTTGTAACACACACTACATCATTGTTGTAACACACTACATCACACTGTTGTAACACACTACATCATTGTTGTAACACACTACATCATTGTTGTAACACACTACATCATTGTTGTAACACACACTACATCATTGTTGTAACACACTACATCATTGTTGTAACACACTACATCAATGTTGTAACACACACTACATCATTGTTGTAACACACACTACATCATTGTTGTAACACACACTACATCATTGTTGTAACACACACTACATCATTGTTGTAACACACACTACATCATTGTTGTAACACACTACATCATTGTTGTAACACACACTACATCATTGTTGTAACACACTACATCACACTGTTGTAACACACACTACATCATTGTTGTAACACACTACATCACACTGTTGTAACACACTACATCACACTGTTGTAACACACACTACATCAATGTTGTAACACACTACATCACACTGTTGTAACACACTACATCACACTGTTGTAACACACTACATCACACTGTTGTAACACACTACATCACACTGTTGTAACACACTACATCACACTGTTGTAACACACACTACATCATTGTTGTAACACACTACATCACACTGTTGTAACACACTACATCATTGTTGTAACACACTACATCATTGTTGTAACACACACTACATCATTGTTGTAACACACTACATCATGTTGTAACACACTACATCATTGTTGTAACACTACATCTACATCATTGTTGTAACACACTACATCATTGTTGTAACACACTACATCATTGTTGTAACACACACTACATCACACTGTTGTAACACACTACATCATTGTTGTAACACACTACATCATTGTTGTAACACACACTACATCATTGTTGTATCACACACTACATTGTAACACACACTACATCATTGTTGTAACACACACTACATCATTGTTGTAACACACACTACATCATTGTTGTAACACACTACATCATTGTTGTAACACACTACATTGTAACACACTACATCATTGTTGTAACACACTACATCATTGTTGTATCACACACTACATCACACTGTTGTAACACACTACATCATTGTTGTAACACACTACATCATTGTTGTATCACACACTACATCATTGTTGTATCGCACAGGTGTATCACTGTTGTAACACTACATCATTGTTGTATCACACACTACATCATTGTTGTAACACACTACATCATTGTTGTAACACACTACATCACACTGTTGTAACACACTACATCATTGTTGTAACACTACATCATTGTTGTAACACACTACATCATTGTTGTAACACACTACATCACACTGTTGTAACACACTACATCATTGTTGTAACACACTACATCATTGTTGTAACACACTACATCATTGTTGTAACACACACTACATCATTGTTGTAACACACTACATCATTGTTGTAACACACTACATCATTGTTGTAACACACTACATCATTGTTGTAACACACACTACATCACACTGTTGTAACACACTACATCATTGTTGTAACACACTACATCATTGTTGTAACACACACTACATCATTGTTGTAACACACACTACATCATTGTTGTAACACACTACATTGTAACACACACTACATCATTGTTGTAACACACTACATTGTAACACACACTACATCATTGTTGTAATACTACATCATTGTTGTAACACACACTACATCATTGTTGTATCACACACTACATTGTAACACACACTACATTGTAACACACACTACATTGTAACACACACTACATCATTGTTGTAACACACACTACATCATTGTTGTAACACACACTACATCATTGTTGTAACACACACTACATCATTGTTGTAACACACTACATTGTAACACACACTACATCATTGTTGTAACACACACTACATTGTAACACACACTACATCATTGTTGTAACACACACTACATTGTAACACACACTACATCATTGTTGTAACACACACTACATCATTGTTGTAACACACACTACATCATTGTTGTAACACACACTACATTGTAACACACACTACATCATTGTTGTAACACACACTACATCATTGTTGTAACACACACTACATCATTGTTGTAACACACACTACATCATTGTTGTATCACACACTACATTGTAACACACACTACATCATTGTTGTAACACACTACATCATTGTTGTAACACACACTACATCATTGTTGTATCACACACTACATTGTAACACACTACATCATTGTTGTAACACACTACATCATTGTTGTATCTACTACATCATGTAATATAATTTTTCACGATAAACCTGACGTAGTCACTGGTGACTCTGCCAACGTTGATTTAGTTGGTAATGTTATTGCAAGGCTTGCGTCCACCAGGCCTATCAGTATTTTAAGGAAACCCAGACTATAATCTCAGAGTGTCATGACTTTAATGTTGACTCCAGACTTAGTTGCTCTACACTGACTCTTACTACATCTTTGTCCATCTTCTCAACACTCCCTCCTTCCGTCTAGCACTTTATGGCTCTTATTGTTTTAGCTCTTAGCTATTCCTTTAACTATAATAATAGGCCTCCAGACATTCCCACAAAATTATTTGAGTATATTGATACACTATTTATCTTATTAACCTGAACTGCGTCAGTTATTTTTGCGTATAGACATAAGTATATTTGTTTCTCTGATAGTGAACCCAGGTTCACTATACAGGAGGGCTTCGCTTTACAGCGTTTCGCTAATGCAGCGGTTTTCAGTTACACCCATTCTTCATTTATTCAGACTACCTACAATATATATATATATATATATATATATATATATATATATATATATATATATATATATATATATATATATATATATATATATAAAAGATTAAGAAGCAAATACAAAGTGGGAGTTGTCACAGTTGCTTTTTGCTGATGACACTGTGCTTTTGGGAGATTCTGAAGAGAAGTTACAGAGGTTGGTGGATGAATTTGGTAGGGTGTGTAAAAGAAGAAAATTGAAAGTGAATATAGGAAAGAGTAAGGTGATGAGGATAACAAAAAGAATAGGTGACGAAAGATTGGATATCAGATTGGAGGGAGAGAGTATGGAGGAGGTGAATGTATTCAGATATTTGGGAGTGGACATGTCGGCGGATGGGTCTATGAAGGATGAGGTGAATCATAGAATTGATGAGGGGAAAAGGGTGAGTGGAGCACTTCGGAGTCTGTGGAGACAAAGAACCTTGTCCATGGAAGTAAAGAGGGGAATGTATGAGAGTATAGTTATACCAACGCTCTTATATGGGTGTGAAGCATGGGTGATGAATGTTGCAACGAGGAGAAGGCTTGAGGCAGTGGAAATGTCATGTCTGAGGTCAATGTGTGGTGTGAATATAATGCAGAGAATTCGGAGTTTGGAAATTAGGAGGAGGTGCGGGATTATCAAAACGATTGTCCAGAGAGCTGAGGAGGGGTTGTTGAGGTGGTTTGGACATGTAGAGAGAATGGAACGAGACAGAGTGACTTCGAGAGTGTATAAATCTGTAGTGGAGGGAAGGCGGGGTAGGGGTCGGCCTAGGAAAGGGTGGAGGGAGGGGGTAAAGGAAGTTTTGTGTGCGAGGGGCTTGGACTTCCAGCAAGCATGTGTGAGCGTATTTGATAGGAGTGAATGGAGGCATATGGTTTTTAATACTTGACGTGCTGTTGGAGTGTGAGCAAAGTAACATTTATGAAGGGATTCAGGGAAACCGGCAGGCCGGACTTGAGTTCTGGAGATGGGAAGTACAGTGCCGGCACTCTGAAGGAGGGGTGTAAATGTTGCAGTTTTATAACTGTAGTGTAAAGCACCCCTCTGGCAAGACAGTGATGGAGTGAATGATGATGAAAGTTTTTCTTTTTCGGGCCACCCTGCCTTGGTGGGAATCGGCCGATGTGTTAATAAAAAAAAAAAAAAAAAAATATATATATATATATATATATATATGTGTGTGTGTGTGTGTGTGTATTCACCATTCATAAGTTAAGGATGAAAATATTTTAAGGTAAGTATATGTAAGTTTTAGGCCTAGCTCTATTGCCTACTTAATATATGATAGTGTAAACTTGTTGTCAGGTTTTTATATGCGTTTGAAAGTGAAAAAAGGTTATGTCTCACTTTACAGCTATTTTAGCTGGACAGCATTAAGCCGAACCTAACCTGCTGTATAAGCGGGGCCTTTCTGTATTTTGTTGATGTAACACATTTCTTCCTCTGACAGTTGACCCGGGCTCACATTTTCATGTTTTTTTCTCTCATGTAGGTGGTAATGTTTATATATATAAACTTTTACCTGTATTAATATTGGCAGAATTACCGACAATATGTTAGTAAAAGGACACAAATGCAACTAATGTGACATTTTATTGTGGCATTTGCTCTCCAGGAGCTTTGTCAAGCCGGGCTTGACAAAGCTCCTGGGGCAAATTCCACAATAAAGTCACATAGTTGCACTTGTGTCCTTTTACTTAACAAATTTTTACCTGTTTCATGCGTGCTTGTCATTCTTATTACACATTATACATACATTAATGTATGTCATTATCTAATATGTGTCATTGTTAAATGTGATCTCACGAAGATATCATAAATGTAATCTGAGAGTCAGTAGTGCCTGTGGTAGCAAAGAGTGCAGCTACTCTGAGAGTCAGTAGTGCCTGTGGTAGCAAGAGTGCAGGTACTCTGAGAGTCAGTAGTTCCTGTGGTAGCAAAGAGTGCAGCTACTCTGAGTCAGTAGTGCCTGTGGTAGCAAGAGTGCAGCTACTCTGAGAGTCAGTAGTGCCTGTGGTAGCAAAGAGTGCAGCTACTCTGAGAGTCAGTAGTGCCTGTGGTAGCAAAGAGTGCAGCTACTCTGAGGTCAGTAGTGCCTGTGGTAGCAAATAGTGCAGCTACTCTGAGAGTCAGTAGTGCCTGTGGTAGCAAAGAGTGCAGCTACTCTGAGAGTCAGTAGTGCCTGTGGTAGCAAAGAGTGCAGCTACTCTGAGAGTCAGTAATATTAGCATTACTTTTCTCTCCCTCTTCTGTTTTTCTTTTCTATTTTCCTTCTCTTTACTTTTTTCCCTTTGTTCTTACTTTATGCATTTGCATTTGTGGACACAGTGGTGTCTATGCTAACCTTCCTATGGTGTAGAAGTATATCTAGTTGGATGAATCTTATTGAAGTTAGCTGGCCCAGTGACTTACGCGACGGTCTGGAGTTTTGAGATTCTCTGACCGCGGGTTCGAACCCCACCCGTGGTATGGTTTGTTTGCAATCGTGTCATTACGATTTCGTGAGTCATGTAAAGCCAATATTTCACTGGCAGTGAGTTGGGTCGCTTCCCGACTCACGAGTGGTGGGGCTCTTGAGAGAGTGACACTGTGGAGGGTCTCCACAGTGTCAAGTGGCACTGCTGATAGCAGCAGTGCTACTTGTGATGGTACTAATAGTGGCAGTGGTGATTAGTATTGGTAGTGGTAGCCGTCTCGGTAGTACTACCCCTGATTAACCCCTGAATGGAGGTTCCTAGATGGCCGGTGAGGGGGGAGGGTAGGCTCTTGATTAAGGAATTGAACCTGTGCTCCCCTTCTTTGGATTGAACTTGATTGCCTCCCATTCCCACAGGTGCTATGTGAACTCTATGAGTTTTACGCTCCCCCATGAATGTAAC
>WNWK01018801.1:16083-39114 GCA_009830355.1 Cherax destructor | reverse complement strand
AACAAGTTAGCCAAAGTCCAAAGAAATCTTACGTGGGTCGAAAGGTTCCAACCTTCCTTGTGATGCCGCCGCCATGCCGTCACTTGTGCTGCTGTAGATTTTTAATAATCACCGTCTGCTGCAACGTTCTCGGCTGCCAATATCCCTACTACTCAGTCCACATTGGCCCACTATCCTTGGCTCTGATGATCCCATCCTCGTCGCCACTGTTGTGGTTGTAGGTTAGTAAAACCCAGAGTAACTATAACCATGTACTCTCTAAGGCCGCTCCATAACAACAACGACAATAACAAAACAATTATAAATGACTGAACCAAACAAACATAGTATTCAATCCTCCTACTGCTCCCAACCCCTTACAAAATACTTCCAGACATCTCTGTGTTTTAGCTTCCAGTTGTGCCCTACTTGAGTTGTTTTACTGTTATGCCTGAAGGGCCAGGGGCCTTATTTCCCATTCGGCCAATGACTTGGGTCATTTCCCTGAGGGTGATTAGCCTAGTGAGAGGGTGCTCGCTTTCGAGAGAAGATGTATCGATTAATGGTATTAGGAGAAAGTCTTCCCAGTTTTCGTCCCGCCATTGGTTGACCCACAGGTAGTGGTTATTGTTAAATCTTCTGCTGTCATTGTATGAGAGAATTTTCTTCCACACCTCACCCATCAAGTTGGCTTGGTCTTGTGGGTCATCGAGCAAGGAGTTACTTCCTCACCATCCACGTCAGTGAAGGAGTGTGTGAGGTGTTGTGTGGGTGAGTGTTTAGCCCCAGTAGTCTACGGATCTTACTCCAGAATTGTTCAGGATGGCGCTTATACTGGTTAGCTTGAAGCACAGTATTTCCATAATTCTCTTTTGTGTTGGTGATTAGGGTTATTAGTTCCCTTCCCATTCTTTGGAGTACCTCATGTCGGCTGTCCTGAGTAGAAGTGCCTACTACATTCAGCTTGGTAATTATGCATGCTGTCTTTTATTTTCCTGGTTGGTTTGTACTGTTGGTAGACCCTGAAGTAGTTAGTTGGCAACATGCTTCTGTGGCCTCAGTGATTCTTACATGGAGGGAGGTGATCGCCTTATCTATTGCATTGGAGGGTTGGTTCTCAAGAGAAATAGTATGGTCGTTGCTAGGTAGTCCCTGAATGGGTCGAAGCCTAGTGTTTTTAGGTTGGATTTGGGACGGGTGGGTGTGCGGAATGGTGTAGATTGGAGCTTAATTATGACGGGGATGTGGTCTGAGCCGACGTTACCGCCTGAGGAGACTTTGCAGTGGAACAGGTCGCAGTTCCTGTTTGTGAGTACTACGTCGGGTGTGCCTGGGTGGGGCCCCACGAATGATTTAAAGAATGGGCCCTGGAACGATAGGTTTCTGCTGCCATTAGATTGAAGAGTTGTTTCCTTGTTGTCGCCCTGTGGCGGCGGCGCCACAGTTGAAGAGAGTGGGGTGGTGGGCATTGAAATCCCCTGCCAGGACTGCAGGGACATTTCTACTGAGTAACCTGTGTAAGGGAAAAGACTCCATGTACGGCTGTCTGGGAGGAAAGTAGCCTGTTCCCACTATAAGCCCCATATGAGGTCAACAGTTCTATTGCTAGGATGTTGTCCTCGTACACACACACACACACATACACACATGACAAGCTTACTCTCAATACTGACAAGACCTACTTCATACAGTTTGGAAACAAAGCCACAAATGTTCCACTTAACATAACGCTCAATGGTACACCCATCACAAGACTCACAGAGGGAAAATTCCTAGGAATCCACTTTGGCAGTAGCCTTAAATTCCAAACACACATACAACAAATTTCCAAGAAAATCTCGAAGACAGTAGGCATATTATCAAAGATACGCTATTGTGTACCACAATCAGCTCTCCTTGCACTATATCATTCACTTATCTACCCGTATCTCACCTATGGAATCTGTGCATGGGGATCAACAACATTAAATCACCTTAGACCACTCATAACACAACAAAAGGCCCCAGTCAGAATGATAACAAATTCCCACTCTAGACAGCATACTCCACAATATTCAAAAGTCTAAAACTACTCACCATAAAGAACTTTCATGCTTACTCTTGTGCCTACTACATATATAAAACTTTACACTCTAATATAAACCTCCGCTCAAAATTCTCCTCACCAACTTTAATAGGACCTATGACCACAACACAAGACACAGATCACTTTTTGATATACCCCGTGTTCATATCAACCTACGTAAAATTCTATGCACATAAAGGGCCCCAGAATCTCGAATTCATTACCAGTAAATATTAAGATAATCTTGTCTGAAAATCAATTTAAGACTCAACTCAAAACCACCTACTCACCCAAAACTAAATGATCATACTATAAACTACTTTGAAAATGCTCATTATTACTTTCCTATACGATAATCTCAATTTTTAATAATATGTTACTATTATGTTACCCCTACTCAATCAAAACTAAATCTCATATTATAAGTTAATGTCAAAAATGCTCAATGTTATTTTCCTTAAGATAATCTCAATTCCATATTACCATTCGATAATCTAAACACCTGTAACAATCTAATATCATCATATAATAATTTAAACAGTAAAATTTCATCATATTGTAATTTTGAAAACAATTTTTAACTAGGATAAACTCAATAAATTTCTAATATTAAGTACATAGTCTTTAAGTTATTAGATTGCTGCCCTAATGCCATGGCATGTCAGTGGCTCTCCTTGCACTCAATTTACATTGTAACTACCAATACCTATGTAATCTGCAATCTGCAATGAAATAAAATTTACTTTACTTTACTTTACTTTACATGGATGTTGCAGAATTCGTATCCTCTTCACAAGGATGGCCACTCCACTGTAGGGCCCTCTGGATTTATCGAGTGTTAGGTAACCAGGGAGTTTTATATGTTGGTCAAGTCTGGCTGCGGTTTCGTTTAGAGGATAATGTCTGGGTTGTGGTTGCAAACTCATTTCAAGGAGGTAGCAGTTGTTGAAGAAGTGTTGGATGTTGATTTTCAGAATTGTGATCCCCATTATTTTACGTGTTTAGATGTGATGCTGTATACAGAGGATTGATGTTTGGAGGTCCAGTCCCGTTGAGGTTGATAGCGCCTGCCAGGGGGGTTATGAGAAGAAGGGAGGTTGTAGTCCTGGGTGGTTTTCTGTGAGAATAGAGTCTTCCCGATGTTGTTGGTGATGGTAACATCAGATGACGAATCAGACTCATCCCAGACCCCTGGAAGCTCATCAGAGTCTACATTTCCTAGGTGTGCTGGGTTCTCGGACCTGTCTTCCTTTGAGATTGGGGACATTGGGGTGTTTGAATGGAAGGCTAAATCAGTAAAATGGGTTTGTTGCCCATCGGCTGTCTCGCTCAGAGTAGCGTAGGAACCTGGGTGGTCAGTTGAGTCAGCCTCAATGGCGGTGGGTTCTGAACCTGGGTGGTCAGTTGGGTCAGCCTCAATGGCGGTGGGTTCTGAACCTGGGTGGTCAATTGGGTCAGCCTCAATGGCGGTGGGTTCTGAACCTGGGTGGTCAGTTGGGTCAGCCTCAATGGCGGTGGATTGTGCAACAGATTGTGCTGCAGGTGCAGGGGTCATCACTTTCCTGCTAGGGTTGGTTGGATGGGGGCAAGTGTTTGGGGGCGGACTCATGTGTGAGCACACTAAGTCAGGGATGATTATGGCTGAGGAACCATTTGCTACAAACAACTCATTGAGGAGGGTGCGGCAGAGCTGGTCATCGCCCTTGCCAAGTCTTTTGCTATCATGAAGAAGGCAGTGCTCTTCATTACTCCTTCTTGGATGGGACCAGGAGGAATAGGGTAGAAGGGTGGCCTTGGGCTTGGAGTGAGCCAGGAGTAGGTTAGTTAGTTTAATATCTTTATTATGCACCCCATACCCATCCTGTGGGCGGTAGTCATAAGATTACAGAGGTACATAATTGGTCCAGAGACTGGACTCCAAAGTTTTGATAGCTGAACAAGTTACAGCGGTAATGAACTAGATCTGGTCACAATCATGACAAGTTGCAAAGGTAATGAGCTCCAGGTAGAGCTGGTCACACTCATGACAAGTTACAAAGGTAATGAACTAGAGCTGGTCACAATCATGACAAGTTGCAAAGGTAATGAGCTCCAGGTAGAGCTGGTCACAATCATGACAAGTTGCAAAGGTAATGAACTCCAGGTAGAGCTGGTCACAATCATGACAGTTACAAAGGTAATGAATCATAAACACGTCCATACATGGTTACAATCATGAACAAATGACAGAGTAATGAGCAATATTCTAGGGAATGCATCCATTGCCCCAACAACAGATGTTGCAAGGTGCCTGTCCCTCTTCGGCAGGACAGCCAGACGTAGGGAGGGGTGGGGTTCCAAGCATTGTTGATTGAAGAGGTGGCAGTGGGGCATTGCCAGAGCTAAGTAGGTTGGGGAAGGATCCATGGGACACAATGGGAGGTGACTGTTCAGTGGTTCTTTTGGCCAATGCCAGTTTCCTGTTGTCCAGGATTTTCTGTCCTTATGGGAAACTGTAACCCCAACTTCTTTACAGTTAATACACTTAAATTTTTGGCTGTCAAGGCCTACTGTGCATTCTCTAGTGGAATGTTTCCAGCACACTTACCACACCAAGAATGTAGTATTCCACAGGCTACTGCAACATGGCCATAGAGCTGGCATTTGTGTCACTGTCACTAGCAGTTCAGTTATAGTACAGTATTAGTAGCTAATAACCGTTCTACATTGAGTCACGAGCTTTAGACAGTAGACCGTTGGTCACGTTACATTCTTCTTGATGACCTAAGCAGTGTCAAAGGTCAATCTTCGCATATGAACGCCCTCGGTCCTTCTAGAGTCAGTATTAGTTGAGTGAGCAGAGAGACAGGGCAGGCTGCTCTGGGCACTGAGTGTACACCATATATTTCCTGGAATACATCAGATTCCAACCATACCACGTCTGTGTTTATTACCCAATCCATGAGAAGAACCCCACGACATTTGTAACACCTACATTGAGGGGGTAGGTACACTTGATGGGTAGGAAACGTAGGCCAGGCACCCAGATATTTCGGGAAAGGGCAACAGGGCCTACCCAACTGGCAATAATTTGGGATCTTCTTTAAGTCTTTTAGGCTTGATGATATTCTCACTTAGAGTCAGATGGGATGGGTCCATGTCAAGAGGGTATCCAAAGATTATGATACTGACCCATTTTTTAAAGTGATGAGTGTCTGATGGAGGGGGAACAGCTTAATACCCCATAGGGTGTATTAAGTAGATCATTGATCAGTTCTTCATTCTGTTCCACAAACACAAAGTTGTGTGACATTTCTAAAGTGGATCCTTACCTTCTAATGTTTCTTTATGGTTAGTCCGACTTGACCATTTACAAAGTCAGACGTGACTTTGTAAATGGACCAAGTCGGAGCGAAATGTCTTCGTAAGCTCTTCCTATGTGCGGGTTATTTGTGTATTGTTCCAGTCACGGTATTGTGCTTTTTTGTTATTTTTACACAGTGATCTTTTCTGATAATCTATATTATTATAATTAAAAAAAAGTGCTAAACCGACAAGGGTCATACAGCGCTGCGGGGTAGAAAATAGTGCTGGGGCTATAAACAGCTAGGTGGAGAGGGAATCAGAGGTGAGGGAAGAAAAGGCGTGGAAGGGACACATGGGCTATGTGTCAAAGTTCGTCAAGTAAAGCAGTTGCTGACAAAAAGTAAAAAAGTGATCGTAAGTCAAAGGTAGGGTCATCTGCAAGAAAAGAAGGTAAGGTAAGAGTGGCAGGGTGGCAGCGGCATTAGAGGTAAATCCTGTGAGCTTGCTGGTAAACTGGGCAATCTACAAGAAAGTGAAGAACTGAAAGAGGGACCCGACGAACCTCACAGAGAGGAATAGGGTGTCTTTCCATGAGATACCATATGGGTAAGGCGAGTATGGCTAATGCATACCCAACCACTGTTGTTGCCAACGGCTGCAAATATGGGCAGAGATGACTAGAAAATAATCTCTAAATAGAATACCCCTATAGGAAACCAGGAGATCATGCACCGCTGACCGTGCAGCAGCATCCGCTTGTTCATTTCCCTGCACATCAATGTGCCCAGGGACCCAACAGAAGACGACGTCTATGTTCTTGCTAGCCACACAGCTCAAAAATAGTTGAATGCAAAGGACTAATGGATGAGGGGAATCAAACTGTTTAACGGCTTGTAGAGCACTGAGGGAATCTGAAATTATTACAAACGTCGAAGGAGACATATATGTAATACGGAGAAGTGCTATGAGGATGGAATACAACTCGGCAGTAAAAATGCTAGCCGAGTTTAACAAATAACCTTGGACAACTTCGTCAGGGAACACCGCCGCAAACCCAACACTGTCAGAAGATTTATAAACATCCGTATAAACAGCAATGGCATGAGCATGTGACCATAAGTGATCAAGAAAAAGAAAGCGAGAAGCAGTCACAGGTAGAAAAGCTTTGGCGCACGGCAGTAGGGAAGAATAGACACAAACCTTCAGAACTTCCCAAGGGGGAAGGGAAAAGGCAGACGTTAAATGAATATACAAGGGAGGTAACTGGAGAGGACCGGAGTGAGTGAAGATGAAGAGAAAACGGTCGGAGTAAGCAGGGGCGTCGAACAAATAATGGGCTTTTACTAACGTCTGAGACCAACCTATACGTAGACGGAACACGAAGGTCATGAGCGTGGACAAAGTAACGAAGGCAATGAGCATCATGACGATCATCTAAGGAAGGAACATTCGCCTCAGCATAGAGGCTTTCAACAGGGGATGAACGAAAGGCACCAAGGCATAAATGTAGACCCTGATGATGAAGGGGATCTAACTTAAAAAGAGTGGAAGGAGAAGCTTCAGAATAGACTTGGTCTCCATAACCCAGCTTGGACAAGATTAGGGTGGAATGCAAATGGAGGAGAGTCTGGCGATCTGCTCCCCATGAATGATGCACAAGAATTTTAAGGAGATTCTGCCAACCATGGCAAACTTCCTTCAAAGAGGAAATGTGAGGTTTCCTTATCAACCGGCAATTGAAGAGAAGGCCAAGAAACCTGACCGTATCACATTCTGGAATACATGAGCCGTGTAAATACAATGGAATATCTGGGATAAGAGGACGTCTAGTGAAGGTAATGAAATGGGTTTTCATACTAGAAAACTTAAAGCCATGAGAAGTGGCCCAATGGGAAACTCGGTCAATCGCATCCTGAAGGGAGGCTGCTACGAGGCGACAGTCAGCGCCTGCGTAAGCTATAGCGAAGTCATTCACATAAAGTGACGACCAAATATGCAATGGAAGAATGGAAGGTAGGTCATTTATAGCTAAGAGAAAATGGGTAGTGCTAAGGACGCAACCTTGTGGGACTCCCTCGCCTTGAACAAAGTCTATGGAAAGCTAGGCACCAATACAGACACGAAAATGTCTGTCAGATAAGAAAGCAGCAAGGAAGGTTGGTAGATTACCTCGGAGGCCTAAGGAGTGGGCTTGGGCTAAAATGTTATACGTACCTCCAAGTGGTGTCATATGCCTTCTAAAGATCAAAAAAGACTGCTAGAATGCAGTGTTTGTTAGCAGAGGCATTTTGCACACACCTATCTAAGTGGAGCAAGGGGTCCAAAGTAGAGTGGCCCTTGTGAAAGCCATATTGGTGAGGAGAAAGACTATTGTGAGTCTCCAAATACCATATCAAACGTCTATTCACCAATCGTTCCATCACCTTAGACTACACTGGTCAGAGCAATAGGACGATAGTGAGAGGTATCAAGCCCCGAGGTGCCTGGTTTGCGAAATGGTAGTCCAATGGCAGATTTCCATTGTTGAGGGAGAACCCCTTGCGTCTAAATATGATTGAAAAGACGCAAAAGGACTATAAGGGCTGTAGAATGCAGATGTTGTAGTATACTGATATGAATATCAGGCCCAGCTGCCGATGACTGGCAAGCAGAAAGCGTGGACTCTAGCTCTAGGAGAGTGAAAGATACATTATATGTCTCCATTCCATTAGAAGAGAAATCCAAGGGCAATTGCTCCTTGGTAGACTTAGACATGAGAAATGAAGGACAGAGGTGAAGCCCTTGGGAGACACGAACAAGACAGTTCCTGATTTCTGTGGCAACTTCAAGAGGTTCCACAACACTAACACCAGCAACCCACAAAACAGGAGCTGGGTCCGGAGCGTACTACTTGCCACACAATTTCCATACCTTCTTCCAAACCGCACACATAGGGGAAGTTGAGGTAATGGTAGACACACAGTCTTGCCAACAAGTGCATTTAGTGTCACGTATGATACGGCGAGCGACTGCCCTTGCCAGCTTAAAATCCAAGAGACGATCTGAGGTCCGATTATACCAATAATGGCCCCATGCAGCGCGTTTCAAATGCACCAAACGGGCACAATTCGCTAGTCCAAATTGCCAACGAGAGCTATGAGGCTGTCAGGAATACGTAGTAGAAGTAAGAAGAATAGGAAAGTGATCACTGTCGTGCAAATCCGGGAGAACAGACTAGGGATGTATCGGATGTGAAAAATTTAGATATCCAGTATGCGGATGTGTATACAGATGTCTTACTTACTCATTTTATGGATGCGAATGCGGATGCGGATGTAAGAAATTGTGCGGATGTTTTGCGGATGCGGATGCGGATGTAAGAAATTGTGCGGATGTTCCGCAGATTTCGGATGCGGATGTATATGCGGATACCTGTTTGCTGTGAAATACGGATGCAGATGAGCATACAGATGTAAGAAATTGTGCGGATGTTCCGCAGATGCGGATGCGAATATCCGATACATCACTAGAACAGACCAAGCGTAATCAAAGATCAATGCAAGAGAGAGACTGAGTGCGAGTCAAAATGGATGGGAGCACCCGTATTTAAAACATGAAGAGGATGAGAAGTGAGAAGAGTCTCAAACTGATCACCATGAGAGTCACAGTGGGACCCTCCCCAAAGATGATGGTGAGCGTTAAAATCACCTAACAACAAGATGGGCGGCGGTAAAGATCAAGAACGCAGTATCCGAGATACAGAATGCACAGGAAGGGAAGAGATATAGAGAGCAAACTGTATACCATCTGTGCAAATAAATACAGGCTGCAGTACAATGCAGCAGAGAACAAAGACCTGTTGATACGGTATACCAACGCGCACAGGAAGCACGCTCTCATTAAATGATTCACCAGGAAAGGGATCAGCAGAATGCAACAGCACATAGCCTGAAATGGGAATAACAGCTGAATGAATTTTGGGCTCTTGTAACCCAACACATACTGGGGAAAACAGAGAGCAACACCTGGAGCTCTCCCTAATTACCCCTGAGGCCATGCATATTCCATTGTAAATAAGTCATTATTTACAAAGACAGGTATGCCAACAATAAGTGATAAAATCTATGGCCTATTAGGGTCAGTGAAGTCAATGTGTGGAGGCAACGGTAAGCATGTAAGCAAGGAGGAATCAGAATGCTGTGAAGGAAAAGATTGCTGCGAGGGTCTTGGAAAATAAGAAGGGGTAGAAGGAGGCACGTCTGTGTCCATCAAGGGTTTCATCTCCTCAATATAGTTGGAGATAGCGTCAAGTGTCTCAGCAAATAAAGAAGATGCTGATACCATGATTTCAGAGACAGGTGAGGTAGAGCAAGTAGAGACTGGGGAGATTATGGAGGGAACCAAAGAGGTCTGAGAGGGGAGGGGAGTATGAACCTGGAGAGATGCACTGGTGGGGGCAAAAAGAGTCCTGCGGTGAAACAGGAGAGGAAGGAGGTTGAAAGGTAACTGGGGAAGAAGACTGGGGGGGGAACAGAAGAAAAAAAGAGGGACAGTCACTAGAAGGCATGAAAGGGTTGTAAGTTCCTCCTCTCATCTGAGAGGACCTCGACACCACAAGCAGTACAGATGCAGCGTGGAACCCGTGCCATATCCTACCCATCACACCAGTAAACCAGCGCTCCAGGATAGCAACCTTACATCTACTGAGCCACCTCGGCGGACAAAAGAGAGCGCGGTCGGAAACCCGCCACAAAGCATACCTCCTTCGGCTGCCACCTCCCAGAACCGACAGGCAGCCTCTGGAGATACACCCGTCACCTGCAGGACACCCCTCTCCCACTTCTCAGAAATCCGGGAAGGGAGCAGGGCACCTCCAGATAATCCAGATTCCACGGCAAACTGCACCACACCCGAGGAACCTCACAGAGTGGGATGAACTCCGGCACACTTTCCCCTACCTAGAAACCGTAATGCCAGAGGGGAGGACCCCAGAGGCTACAAATGGGACGGGGGAAAAGGGGAGGGTTGGGAGGGGGAGGAAAGGGAAAAAAAGGGGGGATGGGGAGGATGGGATAGGGAAAGGAGGATGGGGGGGTAATTAGGTTCGGTCTGAGAAAGCAGAACAAAAGGTCCAATTCCTCAGACCAATAACCTCTTAACCACTACAAGGTGCCCCCCTTGAAGAGGTCTGATAATCTATAACCTCTATATGGACTAACTTTTAAATGTCAGTGAACAATATTCATTTCTCTGACAACCACTTTTGAGAGTAAATGGATTAAAAATGGTGCCTGCACTCTAAAGGGTGGGGATGTTGCAATTGGAAGATCATCTAAATTGTGATGTCAGCACACTTCTGGGAAGACAGCCATTGAATGAATGATGCATGCAAACTAGAGAGGGGCGCTTCCTATACAGGCGAAGGCAAAGAATAACGGAGCGGCTACAGGAGGCCAATATATCTGAAATACGAAGGGAGACACTAGTCAGAGAAATAGCAAACATTGAATTAAAACTAAAGGAATCTTACAGGAATCAAGAAATGCGGGAAGAACTAAAAGCCATAAATGAAATTGAAAGAAACCCAAAGTATTTCTTTTCTTATGCAAAATCAAAGTCGAGAACAACAACCAGTATTGGGCCCCTACTTAAATGGGATGGGTCCTACACAGATGACAGCAAGGAAATGAGTGAGTTACTTAAGTCCCAGTATGACTCAGTTTTTAGCGAGCCACTAACCAGACTGAAAATTGAAGACCTAAATGAATTTTTTATGAGAGTGCCACAGAACTTGACAGACGCATGCCTGTCTGACATCACCCCGACGCCAAATGACTTCGAAAAAGCAATAAATGACATGCCCATGCACTCCGCTCCAGGCCCAGACTCGTGGAACTCCTTGTTCATCAAGAACTGCAAGAAGCCCCTATCACGTGCTTTTAACATCCTATGAAGAGGGAGCATGGACACTGGGGTCGTCCCACAGTTACTAAAAACAACAGACATAGTCCCACTCCAAAAAGGGGCCAGTAAAGCAATAGCAAAGAACTACAGACCAATAGCGCTAACGTCCCATATCATAAAAATCTTTGAAAGGGTTCTAAGAAGCAAGATCGCCACTCATCTTGATACCCATCAATTGCACAACCCAGGGCAGCATGGGTTTAGAGCAGGCCGCTCCTGTCTGTCCCAACTACTGGACCACTACGACAAGGTCCTGGATGCTCTAGAAGACAAACAGAATGCAGATGTTATATACACAGACTTTGCAAAAGCCTTTGACAAGTGTGACCATGGTGTAATAGCACACAAAATGCGTGATAAAGGAATAACAGGAAAAGTTGGTAGATGGATCTATAATTTCCTAACAAGTAGAACACAAAGAGTAGTAGTCAACAGAGTAAAGTCTGAGGCAGCTACTGTGAAAAGCTCTGTTTCACAAGGCACAGTACTCGCTCCCATCCTGTTCCTCATCCTCATATCGGACATAGACAGGGATATAAGCCACAGTGCCATGTCTTCCTTTGCAGATGACACCCGAATCTGTATGACAGTGTCCACCGTTGAAGACACTGCAAGACTCCAAGCAGACATAAACCAAATCTTTAAATGTGCTGCAGAAAACAATATGAAGTTCAATGATGAGAAATTTCAATTACTCAGATACGGAAAACGTGAAGAAATTAAAATCTCATCAGAGTACAAAACTAATTCCAACCACACAATAGAGCGAAAAACTAATGTCAAAGACCTGGGAGTGATCATGTCAGAGGATCTCACCTTCAAGGACCATAACACTGTAGCAATTGCATCTGCTAGAAAAATGACAGGATGGATAATGAGAACCTTCAAAACCAGGGATGCCAAGCCCATGTTGACAATTTACAGATCGCTTGTTCTATCTAGGCTGGAATATTGCTGCACACTAACTGCACCTTTCAAGGCGGGTGAAATTGCTGACCTTGAAAATGTGCAGAGAACCTTCACAGCACGCATAACTGCGATAAACCACCTCAATTACTGGGAACGCTTGAAGTTCCAAAACCTGTACTCTCTAGAACGCAGGCGGGAGATACATTATTATACGTATACACATGGAAAATTCTCAAGGGATTAGTACCAAACTTGCACACGAAAATCACTTCCTACGAAAGCAAAAGACTCGGCAGGTGATGTAACATCCCCCCAATGAAGAGCAGGGGTGCCACTAGCACGTTGAGGGACAACACAATAAGTGTCAGGGGCCCAAGATTGTTCAACTGCCTCCCAGCATACATCAGGGGGATTACCAACAAACCCCTGGCTGTCTTCAAGCAGGCACTGGACAGGCACCTAAAGTCGGTACCTGACCAGTCAGGCTGTGGTTCATACGTTGGACTGCGTGCGGCCAGCAGTAACAGCCTGGTTGATCAGGCTCTGGTCCAACATGAGGCCTGGTCACAGACCAGGCTGCAGGGGCGTTGACCCCTGGAATTCTCTCCAGGTAAACTCCAGGTACAGTACTTGACAAGTTATTCAGGTCTTTCATACCTGCCTTATACCTGATATGCATTTGTGCAGATCCCAACACTACAACTTTTAGAGTGGTCTTAAATTTAAATTTTTTTTTATCAGATTATTTCCATTTTGGTAATACAGTGGACCACCGAGTTTCGTAAAAACTTCACTCCTGAAGTCTGCTCAAGTGCCATTACCGAACGAATTTACTCCCTTAAGGAAAAATGTCACGTAGGTTAGTCTATTTCAGACCCCCAAAAATACTTTTCCACAAGCACTTACAATATTATACTTACATAAATGTACGATTTCCGGGGTTTACGAAACTCGGGGGTCCACTGTAGATGGAAAACAAACCATGATCCCCAAAATTATATTACAAATAACATTTTGCATTAAATAAAAAGCATGATAAAGCTTTTCTTTTATTTACATCTACATACAAATAACAGGCATTTGGCCTATACACTAATTTGATTCATTTCCTTGGCTCTGCTTAAAAAGTTCTGCAATGCTTAATTTCTCTAGCTTCACTTGTTTAATGTCCGGGATAGTGGTCAGCTGCTGCTGCTCATCATCTTGTTCTGGTGATGATTCAGTCTGAGGAAAATATATTTATAAGGATTTTTGGATAAAGGTGTCAAATAATGTGAATTAAATTACAATAATTTATCTCTTATTCAAATCCCTAACTGTCTTCAAGAAGAAGCTAGACAGACACCTTGTCAGTACCTGACCAGCCAGGCTGTGGCTCATATATTGAATTGCGTGCAGCCGGCAGTAACTGCCTGGTTGATCAGACTTTGATCCACAGCTAGGCCTGGTCATGGAACATCCTCCAGGTATACTATATTTATTTAAAGATAATACGGCTCTCAAATCCATCAATAATTTGTTCTACTAGTATGCACAACATAACAAATTAGCAGTTCATGTAACTTTCTTTTTTTGTGACTAACCTTGATGGGGGCACGAGATCTATCTAAATAAATTCCTTGGGCCTCCAAAGCCAGTGCAGCTTCGTGCATAAGTTGATCTTCTGGGACACTGCCTTCTGCCTGCAGACGCTCATATTCCTTAACAAACAGTTGGCATACAGTGGGGCGAGGCTTCTGGTCCGAGAGTTGGGCTGTTCCAAACGATCCATACCTCTTATAAAATTTTCTGTAAATTATACAGAAAAACTGTTACAAACAGAGATGATGAGACGGAATAATATACGATAAGAAATTTCAAATACAGTTGCTAAAAGAAATGTACTGCACAGCATTATAATGTAGCATACTAATCATCCCAACAAATTTGCAGGCTTCAATATTTGTGGATTTCGATTATCCATTTTTCTTGATGGGCAACCACCAAAGATTCAATTATCCCAAAACATTCTTGCTAAATGGTCTTGCTAAATGACCAAATCCCTTTTGTGTTCGTGTGACTTCGTAAATGGTCCAAGTCGGACTGAAATGTCATTGTTAGGTTCTCTCTCCTATGTGCAGGTTATTTGTATATAAATCCCTTTCTTGTTATAGTCATTATTTTTTATAAAATCAATATACTTGTGTACCATTAACGGTTTTCAGATTTACAGGACCTCATGTTATGTAATCCCCATTAATCTGAAAAGACAACTGTACTAGATATACAGTAAGATGGAGAGGTTCTCAGATGAACAGGGAGGCTTTAGAATAGGTAGGGGATGTGTAGATCAAGTGTTTATGTTGAAGAATATAAGTGAATAACATTTAGATAAAGGTAGGGAAGTTTTCATTGCATTTATGGATTTAGAAAAGGCATATGATAGGGTGGATAGGAGAGCAAAGTGACAGATGTTGCAGTGTATGGAATAGGTGGTAAGTTACTATATGCTATAAAGAGTTTTTATGAGAATAGTGAGGCTCAGGTTAGGGTGTGTATGAGAGAGGGAGATTAATTTCCAGTAAAAGTAGGCCTTAGACAGAGATGTGTAATGTCACCATGGTTGTTTAACATATTTATAGATGGGGTTGTAAAATAAGTAAATGCCAGGGTGTTGGGGAGAGGGGTGGGATCAAAATACAGTGGAACTTATGGTCACGAACACTTCCGAACACGAACAAATCGGTTCATGACCAAAAAGTTCACCAAATATTTGCATCTGGTCACGAACTCATACTCAGGTTTCGAACAAACACAACCACATCAATTTTCACATTCCACACCATTTTTTTTTTTTTTTTGCAGATGCCAATTTTCCCCCCTTCCTGTTGTTTGTGTACACCTAACAAAGACCCTCGCCTTGTAGTCAGTCTCGGTCAGACGTGCGTTCATTCCCTGTGAACTCGAGAATAAGGGATAAAGTACCATCCTCTTATCCCCTCCTGGGTACCTACAGTATTAGAGAAAACGTATTGTGGTACAGTGCTAACTGTGACACACTCATAATGCACCATAAAACTAAGTAAGTTTATTCAGGTATACACATAGTATACAGTTACAGATTATCATACATAGCAGCATATGTGTAGAGAACCTAGGATAACCCAAAGAAGTCAAGACAGAGTGACTTATTTTCTCAATTTTTCTTTTTGGTGTGCACTCATTTTCGTTGATTATCTTTGAAGTTATTTATAAATTACAGTAATTATGACCTTAATAAATTTGGATTAACAATGTTTTATCAGCAGGAAGTGTACAAACAGCTTCTCGCAGTGCCAGTACCTGGCTAGGGGTTGCCATATATGATTTTTGGTAAATATTTTTTTCTCTCAGTTGTTTGTTGGGCTATCTTATTGAAACTTGGGAAATGTATGATGGAAAGATGCTTCTTAATGTATACCAAAAATGAAAGAAATTGGATAATAAATAATGGAGTTGACTTCTCAGCCATTAGATGTCTCTTAACCCTTTCAGGGTCGAGACCCCAATTCTTAACACTCTCTCAGGGTTGAAACATTTTTGGAAAAAAAAAAAAAAATTCTCATGAAATGATAGAGAATCTTTTTCCGATCATAACGCCACCAAAATTATGAAATTTGATGGAATTATGCTTTCGCAAAGTTAGCGGTATCGATGCTATTTACGCATCAGCGATTTCCCCCACTTTGAGCCCTATTTTCGGCAAAATCCAATGTTTCAGTCTACTAAAATTATAGCTATTTCGCTAGAATTTCATTTGTTCTATCAATTGAGTATAAGAAACCGCCAATTTACCGATTTCAACTACCCAATAAGGTGGTCAGAAATTGGCAATTTGGCCAATTTCATACAAATTTCAAAAGATGCCAATTTCAAAATAGGGTCCAGAATAAATGAGACAGACATTCCTGGCACTCAAATAACATTTTATCTGTTCATTAGTCACGTCTCCAGGCCCCTCTTACATTACTTTTGCTTTCCATTTTGAATTTTTATTCTCACAAAAAATTGAAGATTTACTGTTATGTATACTATTGCATCATTGTAAAAACGGTATAAATAATATCAGCACACTTGTGCAAGAATATTAGACTCGCCAGTTGATGTGTATTGTACGCGTGGCGTGATTTGTTTACTCTTGAACATCGGCAAAAATCAAACATTTTCGCTACTTTGCGTTCAATTTCTAGGTACTTGTCATCGAGAAACCAATCAAAATTATCTCTATTTCTCTAATATATCTTCCATTCTATCAAATGAGACCAAGAAAACGAGAATATAACCATAAATACCATACGAAAATAGACTGCAAAGTCGCTCTTTTAAACCAAAAACACGGTCGGAGTTTTTTTTCCTCATTATGCAGTGTACTGCAGGATTTATTTTATACTGTGCACACTGACCGCACAGACCCATTCTCTCACATCTAGGCCTATCAGCCTGTTTCTGCTTGATTTGAGGGCGCTAGAATTTAGGCGTACTAGTATGTCAAATGCCCTGGCGCGTAAGCCGTACTAGTACGTCAAAAACCCTGAGAGGGTTAAAACTCTTAAAAAAAAAAAACTGTTTACAGCGAATGGTTCATAGGTTTCCTAAAGTGTTATTCAAGGTTTTTACATTTACTTTGCTATTACACTGTGCAGTCTATGGCATAATTAACTATTTTTGTGCTTAAAAATCTTAAAAAAAAAAAAAAATATTTACATACAGTTCATAGGGGTCTGGAACGGATTAATCGTACTTACATACAATCCAATGAGGAAATTTGGTTCAGGTCACGACCAAACTGGGTCGCGACCAGAGTTTTGGAACGAATTATGGTCGTGACCAGAGGTTCCACTGTATATAGAATCTAATACAAAATGGGAGCAGGCACAGTTACTTTTTTTTGCTGATGGTATGGTGCTTTTGGGAGATTCTGAAGAGAAGTTGCAAAGGTTACTGGACGAGTTTGGGAGGGTGTGTAAAGGAAGGAAATTGAAAGTGAAAATAGATAAGAGTAAGGTGATGAGGGAATCAAACGAGTTAGGCAAGGAAAAGTTGGATATTAGATTGGAAAGTGGTAGTATGGAGGAAGTGAATGTGTTCAGAGATTTGGGGGTAGACATGTTGATGTATGGGCAGTGGAGGCTCATCCATAGGAGCTGCAGTGTCCCCAGATGCTCACTGCCAGACGTATGACTTCATCACCCTTACACTAAAATAATTTGCAACTGACAAATATATTACAGGAAAAATCTGTTGTATGTTGTTTTCAATGTATTTACAGTGGTACCTCGAGTTTCGAACTTAATCCGTTCCAGGAGCTAGTTATAAAGTCGAAGCAATATTTCCCATGATAAATAATGTAAATTCAATTAATCCGTTCCTGCTGTCAGGAGGCATGACAAAATAGTACTTCAATATGATGCTATTATCAACTCTACGGCTTATTTATCTATCACAATTCATCTAATATGACATAATAAATAATATAAATAACATAAAAACCTGATATACACTCTAGAATGAATAAAATATGTATGTCATTACGTATGTGGTGGCGGGGAAGGATGGTGGTGGCAGGCAATCTTGTTCCAGCTATGAAAACATCTTCCCATTCTTTCCTCCTTCAGACATCTTAGTACAGTCAACCCTTGGTTTTCGTGTGTCTCAGTTTTCGGTGCTTTTGGTTTTCGGGCACTTTTTTCGTGGAAATAGTTTTCGTTGATTGTCTTAGTTTTCGTCGATGGTACGGAACCTGTCCAGTGCCCAGCGCACTGGGCAGTGTAGCATTGTTTCTGGTTGAGTGAACATTATCCTGCGAGTTCATACAAAACATTTCTTAACAATCCATTGTTTTTGGTCCTTGATTATTGTGTGTGACTGCTAAATAAGCCACCATGGGCCCAAAGAAAGCTCCTAGTGCCAGTCATTTGGTAAAGAAAGTGAGGAACACTATAAAATTAAAGAAAGAAATTGTATCAAAGTGGAGTCGATAAAGGCTATAGCACCAGCCAGCTATAAAGTGTAGTACTAACAGTGTAGCAAGTAAGTTAAGCGATTAAGTGATAGAAAAATGACGACACGAAACTTAATCCTCCATTGTTGTTTGAGGAGTATAGGGGCACTGAGACCAGAGCTGCCCTCTGCCACTATCTCCTCCAAGATAAGTGTAAATATTTCTTATTTATAAAGTGTAAATATTTTTTATTTATAAATTAAAGTGTAAATATTTCTTATTTATAAATTAAATTGTAAATATTTCTTATTTATAAATTAAAGTGTAAATACAGTGGTACCTCGGTTTACGATATTTTTTCGTTCCAGAATGCTGTTCAAGTGCCATTACCAAACGAATTTATCCCTATAAGGAATAATGTAAAATAGACTAGTCCTTTTAGACCCCCAAAAATACACTTACAAAAGCATTAAAAAAAATAAACTTGCATAAAAGGGCGAGTTTGGGGACCACTGTATTTCTTATTTATAAATTAAAGTGTAAATATTTTTTATTTATAAATTACGTACATTGTTTCAATGTGAATACTTTTGGTGGCTTTGCTGCCTCCACCACCAGCACCACCACAACTATATGTACGGCTTATGGTCAGTGGCCCTTATAAACCCAACAACAATAACACTACTGCCAGGCCGCTCATACATATTAATATTGTTTATTATGTCATATTAGATGAATTTTGATAGATAAATAAGCTGTAGAGCTGATATTTGTGTCAAATTGAAGCATTTTGTCCTGCATCCAAACAATAAACTCGCCTCCCTCTCTCCTCTCCGTCTTCCATACACCGGGCAGGACCGTCTAGAAACATTCCTGAAAGCGTGGTTTTTGCGCCTGTCATCCTACTCCCCCTGCGCATCTAGGTTCCCGTTCTCTATTTCTGACCAATCACAAGCCTTCTGTGAGTCGCTCCAGCTGCGTGAGACTGGCGACTGCTCGGTTCCCATTGGTTGAGAGACCAAAATGTAAACACTTCTAGCTTGACGTCACCCAGAGCTGGATTTTTGCTCTCCTTCCACTCATATACACTGTGATTATACTCTCTACAATGTCGGCAAGTACTGATTGTTGTGTCCAGTGTGTAAATGAATAGTTTAAGCATATTTTGAGATATATACAAGTCCAACAAAAAAGGACCGCCTAGAGCCGGTCCCGCCCGTCAGGGCCACATTTGAAATTTCAGTAAATAAATATTTATACAGTACAGTCATCCCTCGGTTTTCGATATTAATCCGTTCCAGATGGATCGGCTAAAACCAAAATCGGCGAAAACCAAAACTATTTTCCCCATAAGAAATAATGGAAATTCAATTAATCCGTTCCAGAAACCCAGAAGGTTGGTAAAAAAAAAAATTGGGGGGCCTTAAAGACAGATTTACATGCACAAATGAATGAACTGAATGTGGCACTTACCTTTATTGAAGACTGATGTTGCTGGATGGGAGAGAGGGAAGAGGGGAGGGAAGAGACCCTAATTTTGGAAGGGAATCCCCTCCATAAGGACTCTAGGAACCAAGTCCTTATCCGGGGTCACTTCCCTGCATGCCTGCTACACTCCCTCCCTGCCTGCTACCTCCCTCTCTCCTGCTACTGCACCTCCCTGCCTGCCCCTGCTACTCACTCCTGCATACTGCTACACTCCCTCGCACTGCTACCTCACTCCCTGCATACTGCTACACTCCCTGCATACATGCTACACTCCTGCATACATGTACACTCCTGCATACATGTACACTCCTGCATACCTGTTCACTCCTGCATACATGCTACACTCCCTGCATACCTGTTACACTCCCTGCATACCTGTTACACTCCTGCATACATGCTACACTCCCTGCATACATGTTACACTCCCTGCATACCTGTTACACTCCCTGCATACATGCTACACTCCCTGCATACCTGTACACTCCCTGCATACCTGCTACACTCCCTGCATACCTGCTACACTCCCTGCATACCTGTTACACTCCCTGCATACCTGTCTACCCCTCCCTGCATACCTGCTACACTCCCTGCATACCTGCTATGCACTCCCTGCATCATGCTACACTCCCTGCATCGCATGCTACACTCCCTGCATGCTGCTACACTCCCTGCATGCTGCTACACTCCCTCTGCTCTCACTCCTGCATGCTGCTACACTCCTGCATGCATGCTACACTCCTGCATGCATGCTACACTCCCTGCATGCATGCTACACTCCCTGCATGCATGCTACACTCCTGCATGCATGCTACACTCCCTGCATGCATGCTACACTCCCTGCATGCATGCTACACTCCCTGCATGCATGCTACACTCCTGCATGCATGCTACACTCCCTGCATGCATGCTACACTCCCTGCATGCATGCTACACTCCCTGCATGCTGCTACACTCCCTGCATGCTGCTACACTCCCTGCATGCCTGCTACACTCCCTGCATGCCTGCTACACTCCCTGCATGCCTGCTCCTCTTGCCTCACACTCCCTGCATGCCTGCTACACTCTTAAACTCCATCGTGTTTCTCACTTTCACTATCATAATTTTCTATTATTTCTTTCTTCATTTCTACAGTGTTCCTCACTTTCTTTACCAAAGAAGTGGCACTAGGAGCTTTCTTTGGGCCCATGGTAGCTTATTTAGTAGTCACACACAATAATCAAGGCCCAAAAACAATGAATTGTTAATAAATGTTTTGTATAAACTCCTGGGGTGATGTTCACTCAAGCGTAAACAATGCTAGACTGTGTGACAATGTGCGTGGGAGGTGCGTGGGTGGCGGGCCTACGGCCTTTGTATGTGCGCGGCACTGGTGGACAGGTCCCATACGGTCGGCGAAAACTAAAACAATCGGCAAAAACTAAGACAAATTTTCCCTGAAAAAAGTCGGCGAAAACCAAAATCGGCGAAAACTGGGACAAGCGAAAACCAAGGGATGACTGTATATGAATTCTGTAGTGGTCTGGGTGTGTACAGAGCATTCTTATTGTCATTCCAGATCAATGAGAAATTGTTTTATGGTGGTTCCTCCAAAGAGAAGTCCAAATATCTCTGCATTTTGGAGGAAAGTGACTCAGATCCAGAACAAGATGACCTGTTGCCATCTCCAGTGCAGTACCAATGTGCAGAAAGGACTGATGACAGTGTGAGGTTTGACAAAAACGATAGGTTTGATAAAATGCTAGGTCACTGGCCAGTGCAAGGCAAGATATTTACATGCAAGTATTGCAGCAAAACGAAAAATCATGTCACATCCTCATTTTCCTGTGCCATATGCAAAGTAAATCTATGCATCAAGAAGGAAAGAAATTGCTTCATAGCCTTTCATTGTAGCAATTAGTGATCTAGAATGATTGTTCTTTCTCAGGAAATTCAGGAATATGGGACTTATAAATTTTATCCCTTTGCAATGTGTCCATGTTGCTCTTTGGTTCATTTTTATATTTTTTTATACTTACAAAATGTTTGGAAACAAGTTCCATTTATGTTTTTGATATTGTTTATTTATATAATAAAATAGAAAAATACTTATTTGGTGTTTTATTAACAATTGCAAATTTGCAACATTCAGAATTTGACACCCTTTTCCGGGCAGGACCAAGAAAAATCGGTCCTCGAATATTGCCAATTGAATGAAAAGTTACTTTCAGAATTCCAATTATATGGGCTCATTTCTCTTACATTAAGCTACTCTATCCACTCATTTCGAAATTCTCATTTTCCTGGGAGTGCCCGGTAAAGGGTTAAATGTTCATTTATACATGTTATTAGTTTACCTGGAGGGAATTCCAGGGGTCAATGCCCCCATGGCCTGGTCTGTGACCAGGCCTCATGTTGGACCAGAGCCTGATCAACCAGGCTGTTACTGCTGGCCGCACGCAGTCCAACGTACGAGCCACAGCCTGGCTGGTCAGGTACCGACTTTAGGTGCCTGTCCAGTGCCTGCTTGAAGACAGCCAGGGGTTTGTTGGTAATCCCCTATGATGCTGGGAGGCAGTTGAACAATCTTGGGCCCCTGACACTTATTGTGTTGTCGGGGCCCAAGATTGTTCAACTGCCTCCCAGCATCATAGGATTACCAACAAACCCCTGGCTGTCTTCAAGTGCTTTATATTTATTTGTCATTCTTTTCTGTATGTAGTAAATCTATATTTAATCTCTAAAAAAATATTTTTTGTTAATACTCCTGGGTGTCTGAAATGGATTAATTGAATTTACATTATTTCTTATGGGGAAAATGGTTTTAGTTTTCGTTGATTTTGGTTTTAGTTGATCCCTCTGGAACGGATTAAACACGAAAACCAAGGGACCACTGTATAAGAGAAAACGGAGTTTGTAATGCTAACTGCATTAGATCACTTCTTTCATAAGAAATACTATAATGTACAAATGAACTGGTGTACGTACACCATTTACATACCTTGCAGTAGATAGGCACAGCGGCTTATGCTATCAGGAGTTTATTTCGTTTCGTCCTTTTTCTATCAATTAATCGCTTAATTGCTAGGCCGACCCCTACCTCGCCTACCCTCCACTACAGATTTATACACTCGCAGTCATTCTATTTTGTTCCATCCTCTCTACATGTCCAAACCACCTCAATGACCCTTACTCAGCCCTCTGGGCAACATTTTAAAATTCTAAAGTGAAACTGAAACCTTTTTTTTTTTTTGTAGTAAGCAAAATTTTTTATTATAACGTGCACCATGAAGCAAGAAAAATTTTCAAATTGGTCATCATAAGGTCTAGCAACTCTTGCGCCTTGAGTATTTCAAATACAGCCTCTCCTCACTTAGCGACATACTCGTTTACTGATGCCTCGGACTTATGAGGGGCTCTCTGACC
>WNWK01018801.1:0-15983 GCA_009830355.1 Cherax destructor | reverse complement strand
ATTAAGAACTAAACCCAAAAAGGTCATAGTGCTCATGTGAATCAATGATGATACAGAAGAAAATTGTGTGTTGAATAAGCTGCGAGATGGTGAACCTGTGATGAATTTGGCAGTTATGTATGGCTTAAATGAATGAAAGAATGAGAAATTGATACTTGGCTGTATCTATTACTTTTGATAGTGATGGCTGGTATAAGCTCTGCCAATTCCACTTTAACTCAAAGATTTTTATGTCACTTTCACAATGCATTCCATTTTTAATAATGAGAAATTCAGTATGCATACAGCTGCTAATTTATTAGGAAAAGCCTAACTTGATTGTAACTATTGGAATTTTTATACTCCTCAATATCAGCAAGTTTAACATCCTCAAATATGCCTAAATGTGCGTTTTGTTTAACACCATATTGATGAGTTCGAAGACCTGCTGCTCTCATATGTTATTCTGTGATCTGTGAGCTGGCTCCCTTGCAGAAGCCAAGGAGATACATGTACATAAATCTTAAATTAGTCTTTTAAAGTTTAAACAAAAATTTTGGACATACAGTACTATAAACTGTATTAGCAACAATGAACTAAGTTAGTGATTATCTCAATAGCAATAAACACCATCTAGAGAAACAGGCAAATTTAGCCTCTATAAATTAAGCAGTTGTACTTGAAAGAAACTTGAATGTTTTCATACTAACATTTCAGTAATATTATTTACTGTTACAAACAAAGAAACAAATCAAATACTGTATTATAAATATTACTTACGCTCTAATAACATCCTCAAGGTAAAATATCTTCCTAATCTTTACTTCTGGAGCTGGCCTGTCAAAGCATGGTTCATATTTTGGTGGAAATGCTTCATAAACATTATACCACAAGGGTTTATCTTGTGGCTTCATAGCTCCTGACTTCAGCAGTCCCGTAGCTCTGATAAAATAGTTATTACTTTTAATACTAAATAACATGCATCAGAATAATATAACAATAATATAACTGGTGCACAAATATACTGTAGTGTCATGCAAGTACTGTACTTGCAAAAACAATACATATTATATAAATATCTAAAATATTTAAACCACTCTAGTCTTCAGTCTTGTTGTACATTTCAAAATTAATATGTTAAGTTGTATAAAGATGAGATAATTAAGTACAATGACCACACTAAGAAACATCACTACGTACAGTGGAGCCTCGGTTTACGAACGCCCCACCGTGTGAACTTTTCAGGATACGAACGGTCGTTCGGTTGATTTTTTGCTTCTGTATACAAAAGAAATTTCAGGATGTGAACTTCCCCCTCAAGGGAGGTTCCTTAAATAAATAAAATATTTATTTCTTTGCAAAGGTTACAATGTGTGTTTACATATAATATGATTGGAGCAAAGAAAGCCATTATCATGCCGAGGCATTTCGAGCAGACTTAACCTAATACAGTGGTACCTCGAGTTACGATATTTTTTCGTTCGAGAATGCTGTTCAAGTGCCATTACCAAACGAATTTATCCCCATAAGGAATAATGTAAAATAGACTAGTCCTTTTACACCCCCAAAAATATACTTACAAAAGCATTTAAAAAAATAAACTTACATAAAAGGGCGATTTTGGGGACCATCGTAACTCGAGGTACCACTGTACTTATAGACAGGTGAAAAGTAGTAGTGGTTACCAATGTTTTGCTAATGGTGGCACCAACTACTGGCAGCCTTTAGAAGTTTCTCCTTACTGTTATTATTATTATTATTACTATTACATTGTATTATTGTTATAATAATTATTATTATTAGTAGTAGTAGTAGTAGTAGTACAGTGGACCCTTGGTTTTCATACAGCTCCCAACTCGAACAATTATGTAAGTGTATTTTTGTAAGTGCTTTTGTAAGTGTACTTTTGGGGGTCTGAAATGACTAATCTAATTTACATTCGTCCTTATGGGAACAAATTCATTTGGTAACGGCACTCTGCATTCTGGAAATAATTATCGACGAAAACCGAGGTCCACTGTAGTACGGTACGTGGTGAGAGGCTCTTGATCTAGGAATGGATCTGTGCTCCAGTTCCCTAAATTAATAATAATAATCATAATACAGTGGTCCCTCGGTTTCGTGCATCTCCAAACTCGAACATTTATGTAATTGTATTTTCGTAAGTGCTGTTGCAGTGTATTTTTGGGGTCTGAAATAGACTAACCTACGTGACATTATTTCTTAAGGAAGTAAATTCGTTGGTAATGGCACTTGAGCAGCATTCTGGGCGAATTTTCGGCGAAAACCGAGGGACCACTGTAATTATTATTATTATAATAATATGTATGTACTAATAATAATAATAATAATATGTATAATACAGTGGACCCTTGCTATTCGAATATTCTTCATTCCAGAATGCTGTTTAAGTGCTATTACTAAACGAATTTATTCCCATAAGGAATGATGTAAATTAGTTTAGTCCATTTCAGACCCCAAAATACACTTTTAAAGCTCCTACAATAATAAACTTACATAACAGGGTGAGTTTTGGAGTGTTCGAATAGCGAGGGTCCAATGTACATGTATAATAATATAATAATATAATATATGTAATAATAATATAATACAGTGGACCCTCGGTTATCGGCTGTAATCCGTTCCAGAAGCTCAGCCTAACACTGAAATGGCTGATAACTGAAATAATATTTCCCATAAGAATTAATGTAAATATAATTAATCTGTTCCAGACAAAAATATTCACAAAAAAAATATTTTTTTTTTAACAATTAAATCAGTATTACATACCTTTATTGAAGACTAATGCTGGCTTCTGGAAGATAGGGAGGAGGAAGAGGGAGGAGTTATTGTTTGGAAGGATATTCCTCTCATAAGGACTTCAGGTACACAAACCCTCTATGGGGTTACTTCCTTCTTTGTCTTTTAATGCCCTAGGACCAGCTTGAGATCACCCACCAACTATACTCCCTGAATGCTTGCTACACTCCTGCATGCCTGCTACACTCCCTGCATGCCTGCTACACTCCCTGCATGCCTGCTACACTCCTGCATGCCTGCTACACTCCCTGCATGCCTGCTATACTCCCTGCATGCCTGCTACACTCCATGCATGCCTGCTACACTCCCTGCATGCCTGCTACACTCCCTGCATGCCTGCTACACTCCCTGCATGCCTGCTACACTCCCTGCATGCCTGCTACACTCCCTGCATGCCTGCTACACTCCCTGCATGCCTGCTACACTCCCTGCATGCTTGCTACATTCCTTGCCTCTATGCCTGCCTGCCTTGAATTCTATCTTGTTTCTCACTTTCTTTACCAAAGGAACTTTACTAAGAACTTTCTTTGGAGCCATGGTTACTTATTTCGCAGTTGCAATGAAAAAAAAAAACACCAAAAACAATGGAAAACAAGCGAATTGTTGGGATGAATGAGCAGAAACTTCCTCACACACCGAGACACACAGCCAGACTGATGCGCAAGTGGCCCCAGCTGGCGGACGGACGCGTCCCATACGGCTGATAACCGGAAGCCGAAAAACCGGCCTATAATTGAGTTGGCCGATAACAGGAACAGCCTATAACCTGGGGTCCACTGTATAATATAATAATAATAATAAAATAATACATATAATAATAATACAGTGGTACCCCGACTTACGATGGTCCCCAAACACACCCTTTTATGTAAGTTTATTTTTTTAAATTCTTTTGTAAGTGTAATTTTGGGGGTCTAAACAGACTAGTCTATTTTACATCATTTCTTAAGGAGATAAATTCGTTTGGTAATGGCACTTGAACAGCATTCTGGAATGAAAAAATATCGTAAGTCGGGGTACCACTGTACATACTACAGTGGACCCCCGAGTATTGTCCGTAATCCGTTCCAGGAGCTAGGCCTCAAATCAAACTTGCCGAAAGTCGGACCATTATTTCCCATAAGAAATAATGTACACTAAGTACAATTAATCCGTTCCAGACACCCAAAAAATATTCACAAAAAAATATTTTTTTAAAGAATAACTATAATTTTACATACACACAACACATAATAACACATTAAATATATAAATTTACATTTAAAATAACATTTACTTACCTTTATTGAAGAGACATGCTGGCATCTGGAAGATAGGGAGGGCTTAGTGTTTGGAAGGGGAATCCCCCTCCATTAGGACTTCAGGTATCAAAGCCCTATCTGGGGTTACTTCCCTTCTTGGTCTTTTACTGGCACTAGGACCAGCTTGAGAGTCACTGGACCCCTGTCTCACAAAATAACTGTCCACAGTGCTCTGTTTCTGACACCTCTTTAACATGTCCCTGAAGTGCAATATGGCTCTGTCACTGAACTTGTTGCAGAGATGGCTTATTTTAGCTTGCTCAGGGTGGTATTTTTCAACAAATTCCTGCACCTTATTCCACATTGAACAAATTTCCTTAATCTCTGAAGAGGCACCTCCAGTCATCTTCCTCCTCCTGTGAAGCAATTCCTCTACTGTGGTCTAATGCTGTTCCAGATGAAGCTCTTGCAGCTCTTCAGTGGTTAGCTATACCCTGTGGTCCTCTACCAACTCTTCCACATCCTCACCACTCACCTCCAACCCCAGGGACTTGCCCAATGCCACAATACCTTCCACAACAGGCACAGGGTCGTCGGGGTCAGGGTCAGGGACCCTGACCCTGCGCCCCTAAAACCCCTTCAAAATCCCTCTGTTGGACACACCTCGGCCACAACTGTCTCCAAGCAGAGCTCAAAGTCCGGGAAGTCACTCCCTCCCAAGCCTTACCTATAAGGCTTATGCAATGGAGGATACTGAAGTGATTCCTCCAGAACTCTCTTAGGGTCAACTCAGTGTCTGGGGTCATTTCAAGCATTTTTGAAACACTGCTTTGTGTAAGTTTTGAAGTTAGAAATTACCTGCTGGTCCATGGGCTGGATGAGAGGTGGTGTTAGGAGGCAAGAACTTCACTGTGATGAAACTGAACTCATCAGACAAAAAGTCTCCCAAGTTGTGAGGATGAGCAGGAACATTGTCCGGTACTCGGAGGCACTTGAGTCCCAATTTCTTTTCCTGTAGGTATTTTTTCACACTGGGGCCAAACACTTTATGGATCCACTATGAAAATTTGATTCGTGATCCATGCCTTAGTGTTAGCCTTCCAAAACACACACAATTTATTTTTTATGACTGTGTTTCTTAAAACACACTGGATTTTCAGGTGATACACCAGTAAAGGCTTCACTTTAAATCCCCACTAGCATTAATACACAACATGAGAGTTAGCCTGTCTTTCATAAGCTTGTGTCCTGGCAGTGCCTTTTTCTCCTGTGTAATGTAGGTCCTCTTTGGCATTTTCTTCCAAAAGAGGCCTGTTTCATCACAAACACTTGTTGGGGGTTTGAATTTTCAGTGTCTACAAACCCTTAAATTCACTTTCAAACTTTTCAGCACTTTTTGTCTGAACTGGCTGCCTCACCATGCCTTACAACACTGTGTATGCCACTATGTTTCCTAAATCTGTCAAACCAGCACTAGTTCCAGGCACTGTCTTGACAAGATCTGCGTGCAACTGCCTTGCCTTTCACAAATTATCGCCGTGGAAACACTATCACCCGCTATCTGTTTTTCATTGATCCACACCGCCAACAACTTCTCAACCTCCTACACTGTTTTCGATCTATTTTTGGCAAACATGTCAACACCTTTTGCAACATTAGCTTCCTTGATTTTTTTTCTCTTTGCCAGGATAGAGGTGATAGTAGTTTGGGTTTTTTATTGTACATCCTGGCAAGCTCACTCACACGTACACCACTCTCATATTTTTCTACTATCTCCTTCTTCAATCGATGGTGTTCCTCACTTTCTTTACCACAGGGGTGCCACTAGGAAGCTTCTTTGGACCCATGGTGACTTATTTCACAGTGACAATCACTAAACCACCAATAAACACAATAAATTTATTGTGAAATGTTTGAATGAGCTCACAACGCCTGCGCAGTGAGGCGAGCAAGCACTGGCAGGCGGACAGGTCTGGTACCCGGACCAATAGTCGAGGAATGACCGGTTGGTGGGGGAAAACTGGACCGAAAAGCCATCGAAACTGAATCACCGATCTGGACCAACAGAAAGTCGGGTCCACTGTACATTGGAACCTCGACTACGGTGCCCCAATGTACGAGTTTTCGAGTTACAAGCCGTGCTCAGTCAATTTTTTGCTCTGAGTTACGAGCCAAATCCGAGTTGGCGAGCTTCAGAATGCCGCCACTAGTTGGGGCAGGAACGCCACAACATCCGCTCAGCAGTGTATGTGTTTACTTGCCGTGGAAGCATTTCTCTTGTGTTGTGCTTGAGTTTTGTGCAGTTATTTTGCCAAATTTCTTTTTCTAACCATGGGTCCTAAGAAAGTAAGTGCAAAGGACAGTGCTGAGAAGAAAAAAGGATGAAGTCCATTGAATTAAAGCATGAAATCATAGATAAACACAAGCGAGGTGTGCGGGTTGTGGACTTGGCTAGGCAGTACCAGCGTAGTACTTCTACGATATGCGATACTAAAGCAGGAGTCAATAAAGGCTACAGCGCCAGCCAAGGGCATTACAATAATTTCTAAGCTGTGGACCTCTGTCCATGAAAAGATGGAGAAGCTGCTGTTGATGTGGTTGAAGGAGAAGCAGCTCGCAGAGATGCTGTGACTGAGGGTATCCTCTGCAAGAAGGCATGAGGCATTTATACTGATTTGTTGCAGAAGACCCCAGGCACTTCAATGGACGAGGCATTGGAAAAGCGGTTTAAAGCCAGTCGGGGCTGGTTCGAAATTTTAAAAGGAGGATTGGCATTCACTCTGTCATCAGGCATGGTGAAGGAACGAGCTCTGATGTGAAGGCAGCTGAGGATTACCTCAAAACTTTTGCAGAAGTGATAGCAGCTGAAGGATACATCCCTCAGCAAGTCTTCAACTGTGACGAGACAGGGCTCTTCTGGAAGAAGATGCCAAGGAGGCCTTATATAAATGCAGAAAAGATGCAAGGCCACAAACCCATGAAGGATAGGTTAACCTCGTACTGTGTGCCAATGTGAGTGGCGACTGCAAGATCAAGCCGCTGCTGGTATATCATTCGGAAAACCCCAGAACCTTTAAGTCTACCTGGAGAGAATTCCAGGGTCAACCCCCAGCGGCCTGGTCTGTGACCAGGCCTCCTGTTGGACAGAGCCTGATCAACCAGGCTGTTACTGCTGGCCGCACGCAGTCCAACTTAAGAACCACAGCCCGGCTGATCAGGTACCGACTTGAGGTGCCTGTCCAGTGCCTGCTTGAAGACAGCCAGGGGTTTGTTGGTAATCCCTGATGTATGCTGGGAGGCAGTTGAACAATCTTGGGCCCCTGACACTTATTGTGTTGTCCCTCAACGTGCTAGTGGCACCCCTGCTCTTCATTGGGGGATGTTACATCGCCTGCCGAGTCTTTTGCTTTCGTAGGGAGTGATTTTTGTGTGCAAGTTTGGTACTAAGCCCTCGAGAATTTTCCATGTGTATATAATGTGATCTCTCCGCCTGCATTCTAGAGAGTACAGGTTTAGGAACTTCAAGCGTTCCCAGTAGTTGAGGTGGTTTTCGCACTTATGTGTGCATAAGATTCTAAGTCGCATAAGATTCTAAAAGAAACACTGCAGGTTATGTGGAGGGCAAACCCGAAGGCATGTGTCACCAGGCAGTTCTTTGTGGAGTGGTAAACCTGGTCTTTGGTCCTGCCGGTTAGAAGTATCTCAGGAAAATAACCTACCCCTGCAAGCCCTTCTCATCCTGGACAATGCACCTGCTCACCCACCGAACCTCAAAGACGACATCCTCGAAGAGTTCAAATTTATAAAGGTTCTATACCTTCCACCCAACACCACCCCTATCCTGCAGCCCATGGACTAGCAGGTGATTTCTAATTTCAAAAGTTCTTCACCAAGCACCTGTTCCGCGCTGCTTTGACGTGGGAGCACAAACTTGACCCTTTGAGAGTTCTGGAAGGACCATTATAACTTGTAATATGTCTCAGAATTATAGATATGGCCTTGCAGGGTGTTACAAGGAGGACCTTGACACCTGTGTGGAAGAAGCTGTGGCCTGAGGTTGTGTCCGAAGGGACTTCGAAGGATTCGAACCCAAACGGCAGTGGTGGTGGAGACTGTGTCCTTGGAAACTCCATGGGCATGGAGGTGGAAGAAAATGTGAACGAGCTCACCAGAAGCACTCTGAGGAGCTGCGACGGGGGGATTAGATGAACTACTATGCAGCAGCATATGGAGGTTTTGCAGGAAATTCGACCGCGGAGGAGCCAGATGTGGAGGAGGCTATCTCTACAGGTGAGATAAAGGAAATTTGTGAATCTGGGAGAGACTTTCCCGAGTTTATTAAAAGGAACACCAGAGAAAGTTGCACCTGTCGGGTCGTGCGTCAGCACTATTTAATGACACTTGCCAGGTTTTTATTTAGTAGCAATTAAGTTCAGCGATAAAGTGTAGCATTAAGAGTGTAGCAATTAAGTTCAGCGGTAAAGTGTAGCATTAAGAGTGTAGCAAGTAGCCTATCTTTTCCACCCTCCACCTCCACCCTCCACCGCATCTGTTCTCCAAAGGTAAATATGTACACTTTATAAAACCAGTTTATTTATTTCCATTCTCTATTATGTTTTATTTTTTTATAAAATATTTCTTATTTAAAAATACATTGTTTCAGTGTTTTTTTATGAAACTAGTGATCTAGTGCAGTTAGCCTTACAAACACTCCATTTTCAGAAGGGAAAGAATGGGAAGATATGGTCAGAGCGGAGGGCCACCACCACTCGTCACATGCCAATTTTATTCATTCTAGAGATATTTATCATGTTTCTATGTTATTTATATTGTTTATTATGTCATATTAGATCAAGGGTACACAAATAAGCCGTAGAGTTGAGATCAGAGTTATACTGAAGTATTTTCTCCTGCCTCCTGAGAGCGTGGAATTCTGCTGGAACGGATTAGTGGCACTTCAATTAATTTCAATGAGGAAAATTGATTTGACATACTGTACAAGCAAATTGAGTTATGAGCTGGGTCATGGAACGAATTAAACTCATAAGTCAAGGTACCACTGTCATCAAATATACTAAACTTCAATGATAGCTATTCAAATTATAAAATAAATATTCAAATTATAAAATAAATATTCAAATTATAAAATATAAATTATAAATTATAAAATAAACAGCTACAAAGATTTAGAAAGATTTTGTCAAGTGCTTCTCTAGTAGTAGAGACAGGCTTCCCTTTCCCCAACTACTGGACCACTATGACATGGTCTTGGATGATCTGGAGGCCAAACAAAATGCAGATGTATTATACACAGACTTTCGAAAGCCTTCGACAAGTGTGATCATGGTGTAATAGTACAAAATGTGTGATAAAGGAATAACACGAAACGACACTCGTCAACGCTTACTAATCATAGAAAGGGGCCAAAACTGTATTCTACCTGGAGTCTATCTGGAGAGAATTCCAGGGGGCCGCCCCGGCCCGGTCTGTGACCAGGCCTCCTGTTGGACCAGAGCCTGATCAACCAGGCTCTGGTTGATCAGCCCGGCTGATCAGGTACCGACTTGAGGTGCCTGTCTAGTGCCTGCTTGAAGACAGCCAGGGGTTTGTTGGTAATCCCCCTGATGATGCTGGGAGGCAGTTGAACAATCTTGGGCCCCTGACACTTATTGTGTTGCCCTCAACGTGCTAGTGGCACCCTGCTCTTCATTGGGGATGTTACATCGCCTGCGAGTCTTTTGCTTTTGTAGGAGTGATTTTTGTGCAAGTTTGGTACTAAGCCCTCAAGAATTTTCCATGTGTTTTGATAATAAGTATCTCTCCCCCTACGTTCTAGGGGTACAGGTTTAGGAACTTCAAGCGTTCCCAGTAGTTGAGGTGGTTTATCGCACTTATGCGTGCGGTGAAGGTTCTCTGCACATTTTCAAGGTCAGCAATTTTACCCGCCTTGAAAGGCAGTTAGTGTGCAGCAATATTCAGCCTAGATAGAACAAGCGATCTGTAAAGTGTCAACATGGGCTTGATCCTGGTTTTGAAGGTTCTCATTATCCATCCTGTATTTTTCGAGCAGATGCAATTGCTACATTGTTATGGTCCTTGAAGGTGAGATCCTTTGACATGATCACTCCAGGTCTTTGACATTAGTTTTTCGCTCTATTGTGGTTGGAATTAGTTTTGTACTCCGATGAGATTTTAATTTCTTCATGTTTTCCGTATCTGAGTAATTGAAATTTCTCATCATTGAACTTCATTGTTTTCTGCAGCCCATTTAAAGATTTGGTTTATGTCTGCTTGGGGTCTTGCAGTGTCTTCAACGGTGGACACTGTCATACAGATTCGGATGTCATCTGCAAAGGAAGACACAGCACTGTGGCTTATATCCCTGTCAATGTCTGATATGAGGATGAGGAATAGGATGGGAGCAAGTACTGTGCCTTGTGGAACAGAGCTTTTCACAGTAGCTGCCTCAAACTTTACTCTGTTGACTACTACTCTTTGTGTTCTACATGTTAGGAAATTATAGATCCATCTACCAAAAGAGATTTTATGACATAAAAGGGATATGAAAAGACTGGAAAACCCTCTCTGAAATTCTAGGATCTAGGAAATTGCCCCAATAAAAAGTGATTAACCTAACTAAACCTAAGAACCTTTCACCCCGCCGACAGATACTGCCAACAAACTAAATGTCTTTCTCCACTGTAGGAACAATACTAGAAAGCAAAATCCCAAACTTAACCACACAACCAAAAAACTACCTCAGTGGCAACTACCCATTACTCTGTTCCTAGCCCCAACAAACCCTACTGAAATCACACTCATCAAAACACTAAAAAACAAGGCAGTAGATCTAAATAGCTTACCATCATTTATGTATGTATAATTTTTACCATTAAGTCTATTAGGGGCTTTTGGCATGTACACCCCATTTATATCCATAACTATGTACACCTCTGTATCATGTCACAAAAAAAATTATTATTATTATTATTATTATTAAGCTTCTCATTTGTTGTCACCCATTATTGCAACAGTTTTAAAAAGTCCATTGAATCTTCAACCTTCCCATCCTACTCAAGACAGCAAGGGTTACACCAATCCACAAGGAGGTGATCCTACTGATTTAAATAACTATAGACCCATATCAAACTTACCCCTTCTATCTAAAATCTTTGAAAAAATAATACACAAGCAAGTTTACTCTTACCTTGTATCCCACAACATACTTAACCCCTGCAGTTTGGATTTAGGCCAAGCAAAAGCACAAATGATGCAATTACATATGCTCGAGCTTCTATATAAGGCGCTAGAAAAAGGAAATTCCACTGGGCCTCTTCATAGACCTACGGAAACATTTGATACAGTTGACCATGATCTCTTACACCTAAAACATTACGGGGTCAGAGGACACTCATTCGATTACCTAAAATCATATCTTAGCAATAGACACCAGTATGTATACACAAATTTATTTGCCTCTACCACACAACCTGTTCTGTTGGAGTCCCTCAGGGCAGTGTCCTTGGACCACTACTCTTTCTCATTTACATCAATGACATCACTAATGCCTCCAAACTACTACTTAAATCTGTTCTTTTCAGATGACACTACATACCTATATCTTCCACCCAAACCAAATCATACTTAGAATCATTGAAACAATGAGCTGCTAAAAATATCCACTTGGATGATGGCCAACAAACTTACTCTCAATATTGACAAAACTTTCTTCATACTGTTTGGAAACAGAGCTGCAAATATTCAGCTTAACATATCGATAAATGGTTCCCCCCTTTCAAGACACACTGCCGGAAAATTTCTAGGGCTTCACATTGACAGCTGCCTTAAATTTCAGACTCATATACAGCATATTTAAAAAAAAATCTCCAAAACAGTAGGTATCCTAAGATACGGTACTATGTACCCAAATGGCACCTTCTCTTTACCACTCTTCTCATCTACCCTTACCTCACCTATGGTATTTGTGCATGGGGTTCAACCACAGCAAATCAGCTTAAACCTTTAATATACAGTGGACCCCGTTGTAAACCCCGGAATCGTACATTTATGTAAGTATAATATTGTAAGTGCTTGTGGAAGTGTATTTTTGGGGGTCTGAAATAGACTAACCTACGTGACATTTTTCCTTAAGGGAGTAAATTGTTCGGTAATGGCACTTGAGCAGACTTCAGGAGTGAAGTTTTACGAAACTCGGGGGGCCACTGTACATTGGAAAGCTGCTGTGAGAACGATTACAAACTCCGTGCCAGGCAACACACCCCCCCACTATTTAAGAGCTTGAAGCTGCTTAACATACAAAATATCCACTTATATTATTGTGCCTACTACATACACAGAACATCCTCCAATATAAACCCTCCTCTCAAACTCCTTGAGAACTACAATAGAATGTGCTTACATAAAACAAGACACAAAACACTCTTTGATACCCCTCGTGTCCATCTCTCCCTAAGAAAAAATTCAATGCATATAAAGGGCCCTGAGATCTGGAATTCATTGCCTGAAAATAAAAAAGGGGCCCCCCGCCAGTCCCAATTCAAGGCTCTACTTAGAAATCACCTTATCTCCCAAAACTAACACTACAAACACCATATATTATCGCCACCATCAATGCAAAAATTCCAAACTTTATAAGATTTCAAAACTAAAATTATCTCAATCTCATTAGCATGTGCTAAAATAAAATATACTGTAACTTGTTATTCAACTACAGTAGCCCCCTTTTTTTCAAAAGTTTAAAATTTGAATTTTCGAAAACAACGTTTTCCAAAATATTGACTGTGAATCATTTGACTCGCAAATAGTTGTTGGTCCCAATCCGACGCGGGCCCCCCCCCATTCACAGCCAGTGTGCCATTGTTTATAAGCGAGTAGCACGATCCCATGCTTTCATACGATACATTTCATAATATTCCATTCTTTTTAGTGCTTGCAACTGCTAAATAAGCCACCAGGGGCCCAAAAGCTTCTAGTGCCACCCTTTTTGGTAAAGAATGGAAACACAATAGAATTCAAAAAAAAAGTTTGTAGAAAAATACGAAAGTGGTGGTAGAGGGTGGTAGTGATGGTGGTAGAGGGTGGTAGTGATGGTGGTAGAGGGTGGTAGTGATGGTGGTAGAGGGTAGTGATGGTGGTGGGAGGGTGGTAGTGATGGTGGTAGGGGTGGTAGTGATGGTGGTAGGGGGTGGTAGTGATGTGGTAGGGTGGTAGTGATGGTAGTAGAGGGTGGTAGTGATGGTGGTAAGGGTGGTAGTGATGGTGGTAGAGGGTGGTAGTGATGGTGGTGGTAGTGATGGTGGTACAGGGTGGTAGTGGTTGTGATGGTGGTACAGGGTGGTAGTGATAGTGGTACAGGGTATTAGTGGTTGTGATGGTGGTAGAGGGTGGTAGTGATTGATGGTGGTAGAGGGTTAGTGATTGTGATGGTGGTAGAGGTGGTAGTGATTGTGATGGTGGCAGAGGGTGGTAGTGGTTGTGATGGTGGTAGAGGATGGTAGTGATGATGGTAGAGGGTGGTAGTGATGGTGGTAGAGGGTGGTAGTGATGGTGGTAGAGGGTGGTAGTGATGGTAGTATGGGTGGTAGTGATGGTGGTAGAGGGTGGCAGTGATGGTGATAGAGGGGTGGTACAGGGTGGTAGAGGGTGGTAGTGATGGTGGTAGAGGGTGGTAGTGATGGTGGTAGAGGGTGGTAGTGATGGTGGTAGAGGGTAGTAGTGATTGTGGTAGAGGTAGAGCTGCAAGAGCTCTTGGACAGTTTTTGTGCGACAGGGGTGCAGTGACTTCAAGCTGGTCCTAAAGGCATTAAAAAACAGAAGGGAAGTAACCCGGAAAAGGACTTGGTACCTGAAGTCTTTATGGAATGGGATTTCCCTTCCAAACAGTAATTTCTCCACCCTCTCCCTCCTCCTGTCTTCCATACACTAAGAAGAATCTTCAATAAAGGTAAGTGTCATGTTATTATTGTTTTATTCTGCATGTCTCATTGTTTTCTGTTATGTACATCTATATTTCATGAAAAAAAATTATTTTGTTTTAATACTTGGGTGTCTTGAACGGATTAATTGGATTTACTGTACATTATTTCTTATTGGAAAAATGGTTTTGCAAATCGTCAATTTCGCCATTAGCCACCCTCTGAACGGGTCCACTGTCAGTGGACCCCGGTGTTCGTCCTGCTCGAAACTGCCCTTTTATGTAAGTATTTTTAAAATGCTTTTATAAGTGTATTTTGGGGTCTAAAAGGACTAGTCTACTTTACATTATTCTTTATGTGAATAAATTCGTTTGGTAATGGCACTTGAACAGCATTCTGGAACGAAAAATCACGAAAACCGGGGGGCCACTGTACTTGTAAATTTAATTGCTGCTAAACCACTACTACCTCTGTTGATATATAAAAAAATTTTGTTCAATTTGAACCAACTATGAAAATATGTCTAGTATTAAGTAGTCTGTAAACTTTTGTTTTGGGGAAAAGCCTTGGCATGATAGTGGTTTCTTTTCACTTAGCAAATCAAAATTTCAATTAAAATTGTAAACTATGCAAAGAAAAAAAAATTTGAATTTGAATGGATCTATAACTTCCTAACAAATAGAACACAAAGAGTAATAGTAAACAGAGTAAAAGTCCAAGGCAGCTAAAGTGACAAATCTGTTCCACAAGGCACAGTACTCATTTCCATCCTGTTTCTCATCCTCATATCTGCCACAGACAGATTTAAGCCACAGCACTATATCTTTCCCTTTTCGGATGACACCCCAATTTGCATACAGTATCATCCATCAAAGACAATGCAAGTCTCAAGCGGACATCAACTATTGTAAATATTCAAATGGGCCCGGGAAAAAAATATGAAGTTCAATGAAAGAAATTTAAATTTCTCCAATATGGAAAACTTGAAATTAAAATTGTATCAGAGTATAAAAAAATTCCAACCAGAACAACAGAGCAAAAAAATTATGTGAAAGACCTGGGAGTGATAATGTCAGAGGATCTCACTTTCAAAGATCACAACAATGTATCTACCACATTTGCTAGGAAAATGATAGACTGGATAATGAGAACCTTCAAAACTAGGGGGCCCGTCCATGATGATTTCTTTAAATTGCTTGTTCTCTCTAGGCTGGAATAAGTGCCTTTCAAGGCAGGCAAAACTCAGACCTGGGGAATATACAGAGAACTTTTTCAGCACGTAGTATAAGTAGAATAAAGCGCCTAAATTACTGGGAATGGTTTAAGTCCCTTGATTGGTATCCCGGAATGCAGGCAAGAAAGTTACATGATTATACACTTGGAAAATCTTAGGGGACTAGTCAAAATTTGCACCCGAAAATCCTCCCTACAAAGCAAAAGGCTCAGCGGAGATGCAAATTCCCCAATGAAAGCAGGGGGTTCCCCGGGCAAAAGCAATCAATAATGAGGGGCCCCAAAACTGTTCAAGCCTCCCAGCATACAAAACCCTAGATGGCGTTTTCGGGCCCGCAGGTAAAAAAAGTGTTGTCAGGCTTGTCCACCACCAAAAAAATTTTGGTCACAGACCAGGCTGCAGGGGTGTTGACCACGAAACCCTCTCCCGGTATACAAGAGGGAAAAAGGCAAAATGTGGCTTTTGGCATTTTATTTAGGAAAACGTTTTGTCCACCAATAACTGCATTAATTCAAATAAAATGTCACAACCCGCATAATTTAATTTACTTTCATACATATGTTGGTAAATTTACCATATTACCAGGGAAAAAAAAGCAAATTATTACTACAAGTGAGAGATTTTGCATGAAAAAAAGGTGAACAGTGATGTGAGAAGAACATCAGGAGAAAATGCCAAATATACAAGCCCTGAAGGATCAAGGCTAAACCATTTTTTTCAATAAAAAAACAACTGCATAAAAAAAAAACACAACAGCTATATTAAAATAAATAC